>JAJIZL010015172.1:22018-33519 GCA_023969395.1 Amblyomma maculatum | reverse complement strand
GATTTGAATGCTAGCCATGCGCTGCGCCCTTCCCTGCCCTTTTGGCGCATTATTTTGGTTTTAAATGGTCTGCTAGTGTTTCTATTTATTTTCAGCATGCATAACAACAGGAAAAATAGATTCCCAGTCCTCTAAACTGCCCATCAACGCAGCTGCGCCGCAGCCTTTGCAAAACAGTAGTGCAGAAAAGACGCCAAGTGCTTCGTGAAATGAATTTATTTTGCTGCATATAAAACACGAGATGCAACCGATGTAGACGGATGCATTGACAATACTTGACACACATTAGGCGATGTGCACAATACAGAAAAATAAAAATACACAAGGTGAGAAACAGCACTTAGGTAGAGACAAAAAATAGCATAATGGATTTCCGAATTATTGCAAATGATATGTAACAAAACAGGCATTATACATAAACTACACAGTCCCAGTCGCGGCAACCTTAGCAAGGGTAACTTGTATTGTCCACGGCAGAGAGAACTGACGCTTGAGGAAAGGCCACACCATTCACTCGTCGCATCTGCCGTGCTTCGGCTGCAGTCCGTGGGTCCATGCAGTGCTGTTGGAAAAGGAATGAACATGGTGCAGAAGGTTGCAATGAAATGTAAGGCCACTGCACCGCGCACACATCTGTGCATGTGGGTGGGTACTGAAAACTTGGTGAGCAGCAGTTATGGTCCAGAACAGAAAAGCTGTCATTCGTAAAATTGATACAAAAGCTACTCTTGCAACGTAGAGGTCAGGAAATGCAGGCTAACCGAACCTATCTGAAAATGCATTTCTACAGAGCGTGAAATAACAGCCACTAAACTAACAATATTCTTCAAGAGCACTGAACAGCTGAAGCAATGAAGCTTGCCACATAATTAAACATTTTTCACTTTAACGTTGTCCTGTTAAATCTAACGCGACACCACTCAAAACAGCGGCCTGGCCTCACCGCGGCCGGCGAGCACGCCATGTTGGCTTGCCTTTCATACGCGACTTTGTGAAGCGCAGACCACCGCGCTGAGCTAAACTGCCCGAAATGCCTCGCAGTTTTACAAGAATGCAACATTTCTCACCTTGCGGTTGCCCTGTTAAACGCGACACCACATAAAACTAGCCGTTCGCAAAACCTCGCGCCATGTCACATGTCATTGCGGCCGGCGAGCCATATTGGCGAGCGCCTTGTCATGCCTGTTGGCTGCCCTTCATGTGCGACTTTGTGAAGCGCAGACCGCCGTACTGAGCTAAACTGCCTGAAATACTGCGTAGTTTGACAAGAAAGTCAAGAATGAAACGTTTCTCACTTTACCGTTGCTCTGCTAAACGCGACACTTAGCAAAACTAGCCGTTCGGCAAACTGCGTCACCATGGCCGCACCGGCCGGCAAACACGCCATATTCTGGCGCAACGGCGTGCCTTGATGCCTTCACATGCCACTTTGTCAAGCGTTACGAGCTAAACTGTTCGAAATGAAGCTGTTTCCCGAGAACACAACATATTACACCTCGCCGTGGTTGCGAACCGCCAGAGTTACGGCGTAACGAACTGCGCCTGAACAGCCGGCGCGCCTGTTCACGAGCTGCGAAACTTATTGGCACCGGCCGGCATGGTCAGCGTAAACTGCTTGAAATGCAGCGTAGTTAAGCAAAAAACGTTGCTCACCTTGCCGTCGTTTTAAACCGCTGTCGTTCCGCGCAGCAGCCCACGAGAGGTCTGTGCCGCACAAGCGCGGCGAGGCACGGGCACACAACCACTCCCTTCGACAACTTCTTGTCGGCTGCTCCGGCGGGTTACCGCTGCAGCGAGTGCCGTCGCGCGCGCGTCCGCGCATGCGCACGTTGGTGCCGCCATCCATCAATCGGCGGCAGCGCAAAAAGTCGCGCGTCATTTCCTGGGGCCAGTTTTCGCCGAGTGACCGCTCTTTACCAATCTCTTTCTCTATGGCCGAGTTGCTTAGTTCTTTTGCGGGCTCAGGTACCATCAAGCCTGTGTCTTCTTTTGGTGTCAACGGCCTTGTCACCACTGCGTGACAATATGCTTTTACTTGTTTTGTTGTAGTTTCTTGTAACTGTTGTTTATCCCCCCCCCCCCTCATCATGTAATATCCTCGAATTGAAGGCCCTTAGGGGTATGTTGTATACATAAATAAAAATTTAAGTGCTTAGTGCTTCCCCTTAAGCAGTAGGCGTGTACATTTTAAATTTGCTCCGATGCAATATACAAAGCCATTACAATGCTTATAATGTCGTTTTATGCTTGTTGACAGGGTTGATGATAGCCTAAAATGGAACAAATTCGCTTTTTCCGGCAATGTCATGTTCGAACTTTTTCTCTATCGTATAATCTAATTTATTACGGGGTGCATGTTAAATCGAGTTCTTAAGAATATTGTCTCCTGCCTCTCTCTATTTGTCTCTTCTTATATAACATTGTCTTTCTTTCTATTTAAGCTCTCGCTTATGACAAAATATAAGAATACTTCATTTTTGAAAAAGATTTTTCTAATGAGCACTAAAGTTGAATTATAAGCAAAATACCTGTCAGCACGATAGTTTTGCTAGAATTAAATATTGATTTATGGAAGCAGCACGAATGATTCAATATCACGAGGATTCTTGTCGACACAGCTATCTGTCCGAGACAAAAAAAAAAGAAAAAAAAAAAAGGTAAGCCAGCAGAGAGCGAACCCACCGTCCACATAACCTGCAAAACGTAGCCTGCAGTTTTGGTGGAGGGCGGGTTCGCTCTGTGTTGGCTCGCGCTTTCCTTGAGATGAGCTCTATCAACAAGAACAGTTGCCATCTTGGCTCGTTCGGGCTGCTGCCACAAAGAAATATAGAATTCCACCAAAACTGCTGGTTGGTTTGTGTAGTTTAACGTCGCAAAGCGACTCAGGCTATAAGAAATGCCGTAGTGGAGGACTCCGGAAATAGCGACCACCTGGGGTTCTTTAACGTGCATTGACATCGCACAGCACACGGACGCCTTGCTTTTCGCCCCCATCGAAAAGCGGCCGCCGAGGCCGGGATTCGATCCCACGTCCTTGGGCGCAGTAGTCGAGCGCCGTAACCACTGCGCCATCCCGGCGGGCACCGAAACAGCTATGCTGTAAAGCACTTTGCTTATAATTATACATATGTGCACATTAGAAAAATAGTATTCAAAAATAGAGTATTGTTAATTCCTTTCTTAACTGAGAAAAGAAATAATATATTCAAGAACTAGATTGAATACACCTCCGGATAAAAAAAGAATGCAGGATAAATTCAACTCTCACTTGCGTTCTCCCATGAAATTGCCAGAAAAAGCAAATTCATTCCAATTTAAGCAATTATCAACTCTGCCAACAAGAAGAAAATGACCTTATAAGCATTGAGATCGCTTTGGATATTGCATCAGATCAAATGTAAAATGTACCTACTGCTCAAGGGAAAGCCCTAAGCACTTCTGTAGAATAAGCAAATGCGTTTAGCTTAATATTTATACTTATATCTTAGTTTATATAATGCAATATATTTTAGTGCCTGATATTTATAAAGAACTTAGGATTGTTTTTAGTTCATTTTGATAAAGATCGAAGCCGGGCAATATTTTTTAAATTTGAAGCAAAGTTGTCCATATTTTATATTTCTGAATTTAGGCGATTTCAAAATTATGTGAATAAAGAACAGACTACTCGAGCGTCAAATTTTTGCAGAAATAATATTGTAACGGATGATATGGTTTTTATACAGGTGAACTTCGTATGAAGGACGGACGCACACGGCTCAGAAAAACCCGGATCAGTCAGCGCGCGCCTCGCTTCCTCCGCTTCTTCTGCTGCTTCTCAGTGCGCCGCTACGCGGCGTAACAGTTCCCCCCGGGCAAACGATTCTAGCCCTCGAGAAAATTAGGTAGATCGAAGATGGCAGCGCATCATGCGAGCCACGTGAACAACTTGTGTCTTGCGGGATCGGCGGTTATCCGTCGGGACTTTGGCGATAACGTAATTCACGTCATTCAGTTGGTCCAACACGTAGAAGGGGCCATCTTACTTGCAGAGAAACTTCTCATATAATCCTCACTTGCGAATAGGCGTCCAAAGCCGGACGTAGTCACCAGGGTAGTAAGCAACAGCACGATGATGCAGATCGCAGTGTTCTTTCGACCGGTTCTGAGAAGCCAGTGTGCGCAAGCGGGCTATACGACCATAGAGAAAGAGATTGGTAAAGAGCGGACACTCCCATAGGGCCCAGCGGCCCATTTGACTGTAGTGCACCAAGCGGCCGGCGGCAACTACTTCCGGTCTTGCTGAAAGGCGCGTGATTTGAATGCTAGCATGCGCTGCGCCCTTCCCTGCCCTTTTGGCGCATTATTTTTTTACACGGTCTGCTAGTGTTTCTATTTATGTTCAGCATGCATAACAGCATGAAACAGATTCCCAGTTCTCAAAACTGGCCATCAGCGCAGCTGCGCCACAGCCTTTGCAAAACAGTATTGCAGAAAAGACGTCAAGTGCTTTGTGAAATGAACATATATTTGCTGCATATAAAACACACAAGAGACGCAACAGATGTAGACGGATGCATTGACAAAACTTGGTACACATTAGGCGATGTGCAAAATACAGAAAAATAAAAATACACAAGGCGAGAAAGAGCACTTAGGTAGAGACAAAAATAGCATAACGTTGATTTCCGAATTATGGCAAATGATATGTAACACAATAGGCATTATACATAAACTACACAGTCCCAGTCGCGGCTACCTTAGCAAGGGTAACTAGTATTGTTCAGGGTAGAGAGAAGTACTGACGCTTGGGGCAAGGCCACACCGTTCACTCGTCGCATCTGCCGTGCTTCGGCTGCAGTCCGTGGGTCCATTCAGTGCTGTTGGAAAAGGAATGAACATGATGCAGAAGGTTGCAATGAAATGTAAGGCCACTGCACCGCGCACATATCTGTGCATGTGGGTGCGTACTGAAGACTTTGTGAGAGTTATGGTCCAGAACAGAAAAGCTGTGATTCGTAAAATTGATGCAAAAGCTACTCTTGCAACATAGGGGTGAGGAAATGCAGGCTAACCGAACCTATCTGAAAATGCATTTCTACAGTGAGTGAAATAACAGCCGCTAAACTAGCAATATTCCTCAAGAGCACTGAACAGCTGAAGCAATGAAGGTTGCTGCATAATAAAACATTTCTCACTTTAACGTTGTCCCGTTAAATGCAACGCGACACCACGCAAAACTAGCCGTTCACAAAACCGCGGCCGGCGGGCACGCCATGTTGGCTTGCCCTTCATACGCGACTTTGTGAAGCGCAGACCACCGTGCTAATACGGAATTTGCAACCACCGTGCTGAGCTAAACTGCCCGAAATGCCGCGCAGTTTGACAAGAATGAAACATTTCACACCTTGCGGTTGCCCTGTTAAACGCGACGCCACGCAAAACTAGTCGTTCGCAAAATCGCCATGTCACGTCACCGTGGCGGTCAGCACGCCTTGTCATGCCTTTTAGCTTGCCCTTCACGCGCGACTTTGTGAAGCGCAGTCGCCGCCGTACTGAGCTAAACTGCCTGAAATACTGCCCAGTTTGACAAGAAAGTCAAGAATGAAACGTTTCTCACTTTACCGTTGCTCTGCTGAACGCTACACTTAGCAAAACTAGCCGTTCGGCAAACTGCGTCAGCATGGCCGCACCGACCGGCGAACACGCCATTTTGGCACAACGGCACGCCTTGGTGCCTTCACATGCCTCTTTGTCAAGCGTGACGAGCTAAACTGTTCGAAATGAAGCTGTTTCCCGGGAACACAACCTATTACACCTTGCCGATGTTGGGAACCGCCAGAGTTATGGCGTAACGAACTGCGCCTGTACAGCCGGCGCGCCTGTGCACGAGCTGCGAAACTTATTGGCACCGGCCGCCATGGTCAGCGTAAACTGCTTGAAATGCAGCGTAGTTAAGCAAAAAAACGTTGCTTACCTCGCCGTTGTTCCGCGCAGCAGCCCACGAGAGGTCTGTGCCGCACAAGCGCGGCGAGGCACGAGCACACAAAAACCGCTCCCTTCGACAACTTCTAGTCGTCTGCTCCGGCGGGCTACCGCTGCAGCGAGTGCCGTCGCGCGCGCGTCCGCGCATGCGCACGTTGGTGCCGCCATCCATCAATCGGCGGCAGCGCAAAAAGTCGCGCGTCATTTCCTGGGGCCAGTTTTCGCCGAGTGACCGCTCTTTACCAATCTCTTTCTCTATGATACGACGGGCTTCTTCGGCCCGGCATAGTATCTGGGAAACAGACGCATCGTCGTTGGTGGAAAATGGGAAGATGGTGTCTAGGAAAACGTGGGGAGTTCTTGCATACAGTAAATAGAAAGGAGAATAGCCGGTAACTTCATGATTTGCAGTGTTATAAGCGTACGTCACATACAGTAGCATTGAATCCCAGTTGCGATGGTCAGACGAGACGTACATCGACAGCATGGTTGTCAAGGTGCGGTTGGTGCGCTCGGTGAGACAGTTGATCTGCGGATGATACGGTGTCGAGTGTCGGTAGTGTGAACCACAAAGTCGGAGCATTTCTTCCACGACATCAGCAGTGAATTGCCGACCACGATCACTTATAATAGCACGGGGTGCGCCGTGGCGGAGAATAACGGAATGCAAAAGAAACGACGAAACATCAGCAGCCTTTGCGGTAGCGGGAGTAGCGGTCTCCGCGTATCTGGTAAAATAGTCAACGCAGACAATAACCCAGCGTCAGCCCTCTACAGTCTTTGGAAAAGATCCGAGCAGATCAATTCCAATCTTTTTAAAAGGGGATCGAGGTAGGTGGTTTGACGTGTTGTAAAGGTCCCGCCAGCGTGGTGGTGCGTGCCTTAAGTCGGTGGCATTTTTCACATGTCGCAACGTATTGTTTGGCTGCCTTATTAATTTGTGGCCAATAAAAACGCTGGCGAATTCGGTGTAGGGTAAGACAGAAGCCTAGATGTCCAGAGGTAATATCATCGTGCATGGCATGCAAAACTTGTGCACGGAGACTTTTTGGGACAACCAAAAGGAGGGCAGCACCGTCAACTGAGTAGTTCTTCTTGAACAAAACACCATCTTCGATAGTACACTGCGTTGACTCTGCTCTTCCTTCTGCCTCTTGTATATATAAGAGGCTGTAGTGACCGGTCGTTGCGTTGTTCTCGCCTAAAAGCCGCCATACTAGGAAACGTCGACGCGATTGAGGCTAAACACCTGTCGAAGCCGTCTTCATTGTTAACGGAAGTCGGCAATGGGTGCCGTGACAAGCAGTCTGCATCAGTGTGATGTCTTCCACTCTTGCACGCGACACCAAAGTTGTATTCTTGTAGGCGTAATACCCAGTGCGCCAGACGACCAGATGGATCGCGAAGTCCGATGAGCCAGCACAGGGAATGGCGGTCAGTAACTATGATGAAGTAGCGTCCATATAGGTATGTTCGGAACTTGTGCACAGCGAACACAACTGCGAGGCACTCCAATTCGGCAACTGTGTGGTTCTGTTCCCATTTTGTCAACTTGCGGCTGGCATATGGAACAACGTGTTCAGCCCGACTATGCAGCTGCCCAAGCACCGCCCCAAGACCGACGCCACTGGCGTCAGTGTGGACCTCAGTCACAGCAGAAGGGTCGAAGTGGCGCAGCAGTGGTACTGAAGTTAGAGAAGACTTGAGCCGATTGAAAGAGGATTCGCACTCTAATGTCCACACAAATTGCGAATCCTTGTGCAGTGGAGAAGTAAGGGGGTGGGCAAGTTGCGCAAAACCAGCATTGAAGCGACGAAAATAAGAAGAGAGGCCAAGAAAGCTCCGAAGACTTTTCAGGGTGCGTGGAGTTTCGAAGTCGCGTACTGCAGCAATCTTCTGCTGATCCGGCCTGATACCATCATCGTTGACGAGGAACCCAATAACTAAAGTTTGTCGCTCTCCAAAATGGCATTTCTTCGAATTCAAAATGAGGCCCGCTTTGCCAATGCATTTTAGAACTTTATAGAGCCTCTCACTGTGCTCTTGGAAAGTCTTTCCAAAAAGTATAACATCATCAAGATAACACATGCATATTTCCCATTTGAGGCCACGAAGGATAGTGTCCATAAATCGCTCGAATGTCGCGGGAGCGTTGCATAATCCAAAGGGAATTACATTACATTCGTATAAATCATCTGGTGTTACAAAAGCACTCTTCTCACGGTCGGATGGATGTAGAAGAATTTGCCAATAGCCAGATCGCAAATCAACAGAAGAGAAATATGACGCCGAATGCAGACAGTCGACAGCGTCATCAATGCGAGGTAACGGATATACTTCTTTCTTTGTTACCGCATTCAAACGACGGTGGTCTATACAAAATCGCCAACAACTGTCTTTTTTTCGCTCCAGGCTCACAGGTGCGGCCCACGGACTGGATGATTCTCGGATGATTCCTTTATGCAGCATTTCGTCCAGCTGTTCTTGAATTATCTTGCGCTCTACCTGGGAGACTCTGAAAGGTTTTTGGCGAATAGGGGGTGCATTTCCTGTGTTAATTTTGTGCTGTAGCCGATAAGCTGGGAAATGGCTACCCGATATATTTGAGGCAAAGTCGAACGCTTGGGCATGAGCTGCCAAAATGTCTTGCAGAATACGACGTTCGCTAGATGGGAGAAATTTGTTGACCATGCCCTCAAACTCAGCACAATATTCAGAGTTGTCTTTCGCGGCTCCTCTGCAATCGGAAATAATTCTAACGGTATGAGTCACATAATTTTCAAATCTTGAGAGTGTCAAACCAGAAGGAAGACGAACAGGCTCTTCTGACACGTTCACAGCCCAGAGGTATGCGCGACCATCATCCGCCCCCACGACCGGAGCGTGGCACCAAAATATTTTTTTTTTCGCTCCATTCGAGACATCTGGCTCGACGACTATTGAATGTCTACCCATGAAGGATTCAGATGACTTCACGGGGAGAAACGTCGCCGTTAGCACAGGCAGCAGCACATCTTCCTCCAAGGCGAGAACTCCTTGATGACTCTGAGACATGTTATCTACTAGTGCGGGGATAATGTTCGGCTGCAAACAAATTTCACCGGCACTAAAGTCTAAAGTCGCACCACACTCACGCAAAAAGTCAACACCCAAGATAACGTCATGCGTGGCACGTCTCAATACAACGAATTCTGTCCTATAGCACGTCACTAATTACAACTGAAACTGAGCACAGGCCAACCGGAACTAAAGTTTCACCCCCAACTTCCCAAAACGTAGTGCTTTTGTCCTACACAAACATAACTTTCTGTCGAAGGCGGTTCTTAAATGAAAGGCTCATAACTGACACAGCGGCACCAGTGTAAACCAAAGCATCCGTTTTAACATTGTCTAAACACACTGACACTTTGTTCTTTAGCATGACGATAGGTAGAGGTATGCGTGAAATTGACCGTCCGGCGACCTTACCTCCATCGGTCGAACCATCTAGTTTCCCAGTGGTGGAGAAACAAAGCGGCGACGTGGGGATGGCGAACGGGGTTGTCGCTGCGGTGGGGGGTGATGCTGCGATCGGACACAGGGGAGTCATTCCGTGCGTGGCGTTGAGGGGAAGAGGGCCGATAGAAGGTAGCGGGTGGCTGCTGCTCCCACTGGGCACCATTCGTGAAGCGCGGTGCTCGTTGGACAGGGGGTCGGGTAATTTGACGACGCGGGCAAAAGCGGAAGGTATGTCCGCTGCCCCCACAGCCGTAACATACGGGTGGCTGGTGGCTCTGGTAGTTCACTTCAGGATCCCTTGGAGGCCGAGATGGGGCGACAGAAGCGCGACGAGGAGCACCACGAGGCACTTCATCCGGATGGGCTGGACGCTGCTGGAAATAAGAGTGCGATGTTGGTTGCAAGGTCCGCTCCACGCCGTTGTTGTAAGATGGTTGGCCGTTATTTTGTGCAGCCCATGGCGTGCGTTGTTCCCATGATGATACGGACTTCGATGTCGGGTGGTAGGGTACAACGAAATTTGTACGTTGCCGCTGAATATCCAGCTCCTCGCGTATAATCCTCCTGACCATAAAAGCGCGATGTCTTCAGCCTCCGGAATGTCGACACCGGCAACAATTGTCACATTTGAAAGACGACCAAATTTGGGCACTATGCGACGTGCCCTTAACGCCTGAAATGCCCGGCACTGCTTGATGACATCTGCAACTGTGGTAAGGGTGCCCCGCGAAATATGGAAGTTGTACACATCCTCAGCAATCCCCTTGAGAAGGTGCCTTACATTGTCTTCTTCTGACATCTGCCAGTTTGCAATGCGACAAAGTTTCAATATTTCTTCGATATAACGTGTGCATGTTTCACCGGGCAGCTGGGCTCTCTGGGAAAGCTAATGCTCAGCGCGTTCCTTCTTCGCAAGGGTATCCCCAAAGGACTTCGTAATTTCTTCAACAAATCGGTCCCATGTCGTCAGGATTTCTTCGTGGTTATCAAACCAATGATGATGATGATGATGATGATGATCAAACCAAGTCAGAGCCGTACCAGCGAGGAAGAAAACAACATTGTACAGACGTGCGATTGAGTTCCATCGGTTGTACTTGCTGCATCTTTCGTAATGTCGGAGCCATTCCTCAACGTCATCTTCGGGCACACCGCGGAACGTACACGGCTCTCGCTGGTGGGGAAAGGCCGTCGTCTCTTCAGGTCGCTGTTGTCTGCGTCGTGCGGGTGGTAGCCACTGAAAAGTACTGTTGAGGAGATAAAGGTGGCAAGCCTGCTACACGACGGCTGCGACGAGGTACTGGCGGATCCAGAACGTTTTCACTCAGCACCTCCACCAAATGTAACGGATGAAATTGTTTTAATACAGGTGAACTTCGCATTAAGAACGGACGCAGACAGCTCAGAAAAACCCGGATCGCGCGCGCCTCGCTTCCTCCGCTTCTTCTTTTGCTGCTTCTCAGTGCGCCGCTACGCGGCGCAAGAATATGTACAAAGAATATGGATAGTATATATAAAGACATATATAGATAATATATGCAAAAAGCTTCAGCTGCAAGTTTATTTAGTCGTGCGAGAATATCGGGCTGAATATGGGCAATTTTCAGGACAATTGCACTGGGTTTTATATTTATTTTGTAATTTTAAGCAAAATAATTCAACACTTTTAGTTCGTAATATTTATGAGGTACTCAGGATTCTTGAGAAGGATTTAAATAAAAATCGAAGATAGCGTATTTTTTTAAACCGAAATCAAATTTCAGAGAATTTTGATGCATTGTGGAGAACACACCTAGCAATCTAGAGCTCCAAATGTTGTCAAAAGCCAGCATGACAGTATGCATGCTTGAAAATGAACACTTTTGCAGCGCGTAGCTCCTGAAGGAAAGTTTACGATTTTTTGATACATCCATGGCAGCAACAACACGAGTTTTTAATAGTTTTTGGAAAAGGAAAGGTTTCATATATTTAGTGAGTAAAAATAGTAGAGAACAAGATGGACACACACACACACACACACACACACACACACACACACA
>JAJIZL010015172.1:0-21618 GCA_023969395.1 Amblyomma maculatum | reverse complement strand
ACACACACACACACACACACACACACACACACACACACATATATATACTATATATATAATTTGCATTAGAGGCTATGTGCCCCGCATACCGCGTGAAATTAAAAGCGGCTAGATTATTCCCACTGTTTCATTTGCAGCCTTGGGTGCCTGAGCAGTTACGGCATGCACAGAGTAGTTCGTTACAGTACGGCAGCTCTTCACTGGGCAGTTGTAGCGGTCGAGTTTACACTAGGATTACGTCATTGTTTACCACGGTAGCTCGGCAGCAGAACGAGATGAAAATGAATGTCTATTTATACGGACTTCTTTAAAGCACGCCTGGCGTCTGATATGTGCAGAGATTCAATTTGTAGTCCTAGCTGAGATTTTCGAAGGTGACGAAGCGGAGCTACGAAGATGAGCTACGACGAAGATGAGCTACGAAGATGACGAAGCGGGCAGTTGCGCGGGGGGTTGAGCGCTCGCGACAGGCCCGCTGGCCATTAAAGCATATTTCATCGTCATGGCATCACGTCGTTATGTTTCTGTTGTGTCGCCGTGTTCCATCGCTTGTCATGCCACCACGTAACATTTGGTGGAGGTGCGGTTCATCCCCATCCTCGACTTGCACCGTCCAAGCCAACCGTACGCCGGGATCATCTGCCGAAAGCCCGTGGAGATCGCCGCCCAGCTCTGCCCCAGCCCTTTTTGCTCAGATCTGACCAGCCGCTGTCCCCAGCCTCGTCCCCAGCCCTAACCACAACACACGACGACCAGGAAGAGCCCAAAGCCGACCCTACCGACCCTACCGACCCTACCGACCCCACGACGAAGCGCCTCACGACCACTCGAGCGAAGACAGCACCCCCGCCCAAGCTGTTCGGCGTGTCCATGAGCCTTGGCCTTCGGCAAACGGCGAACATTGGACTTGATGCTCCGGTGCAAGCATACTTCCCATCTTCGCATTCATTGTGGTGTCCAGCGTTTCATATCCCAATCCTGTGCTTGTGTTCATCGTCACGTCATGCACTGGATTTGTAGCAATCGATCGGGACGATCGCTCGGTGGCCCCGGGTAAAGGCTGAATCGCATCCACGCGAAAACTCACGCGAACGCGAACGCGACGGCGGCACGCGTCGCGCGAAGCCTTCGCGCGAACAGAAATGCATGTGTCGCTTGGCTCGTCGCTCGGATCTGCCGAAATAGAAAATTTCGCTCGTTCGCCCGGAAGTAACCGTACGTCACTGCCGCTCATTTCGCGTGCTTTCTTTATTTTGCTGTGTTGCATTGTGATTGTGCATTACCGCGTAGACATTTCGCTTTGTACGAACAATGGTGGATAGCCAAGGATTCAGAGAACGTCTAATCGCAACCGAAACAACAATAGAAACAAGGGGTCACGTGACTATTCGTGCCGATTACAGTGCAAGTTCACACGCATTCGATACGGTTTGCTGTAAATACATTTTACTTTGCCATGTTGTCGCAAAATAACGTTAATTCTTGAAATCGTTATGACTGTTGTTGGATTTGGCAATAGTTTTGCGGCGTACTATAAGCCACTATGCCAGCCACACAACCTACACAGAGCGTCGTCGCCGTTTCGCTCGGTTCGCGCTGTCGCGTGCATGCGTCTTCCTCAGTAGGCGACGGAGCGAACCATGATCGCTTTCGCCGCGCCGGCTTGTCGCTTCGCTCACTTTTTCGCTCACATGCGTTTCCCGCCTAATGCTACGAAGATGACGAAGCGGGCTGTGGCGCGGGGCGGAGCGCTCGCGCCAGGCCCGCTGGCCATTAAAACATATTTCATCGTCACGTCATCACGTCGTTCTGTTTCTGTTGTGTCGCCATGTTCCATCGCTTGTCATGCCACCACGGAACAATATCATGTGGGGCTCTGCTCGCCACCCCCCGCCAACATTCATTCAAAGGAGCTGTGGGAGGCTACCCTGCGCCGCTCAGCGCCTCATCTTCAGGACCAGGTCCTGGATTGGGCTCAGAAGTTAGGGGAGGCGACGAGGCGTATCCAACGTAGAATCTCCCTCCTTCTCCAACTGCCCCTTTCTCCTATGGGATAAATACAGTTGTTACTCCCTCATTCCCAGTGCCACGTGTTTCAGCAAGGTAAGAAGGAAAGCGAAACATGCACCATGGTCAAGTTATACCACGGCCGGTCTCGACGGAGAGCGCGCGCTCGTTCTTACGGCCTTCTCAATCGCCGTGGGAACAATGGAAACTTTTCTCCTTGAGTTACGCTCTCCGCCGCCGCAAGGGACGCGACCTGCTCACTGTTCTGTTCAGCGGCGGCGGGGGGCTTTTGTCTGGTTTCGCGCTGTCGCTCGCGGGTTTCGTGGTGAGAGCAGCCCCGAAATGAAAGGACACAGTAGGTAGATGCTGCAGCTGCATGTCGTCATTTACTACACATGTGAACGGGGTCTTTATTATATTTACACTATAGCTCAGCAAACGTTCGACAAGCATATGACATACATTGCGGCATACGGTAGCTACTTTTGTCCATTTTAGTCTGAACTTTCCCCAAGCCTGTACAAGAATTAAAATTAAAAAAAAAAAGTGAATGAGCAGTGAAGCTTTTTGAAGGCTAACATAGCAGCAATTCGTCTGCAACAGCAAAACCGTATTTCAGAGCTAGATGCGAAACCATCCATGTAACACCGAAGATGAAAATAATTTCATAAATATGTAATGTAAATTGCAAAATGCTTGCATGATATAAATTATTAGTATAACAGTCAAAGTAAACGTTGCAGGGTTGAATGTTAAATGTTATTACAATATATTAGCCAATGTGTTGTATTATAAACATTATTTTAATTTTGCAAATAAACCTTGTTTTACCGAAAAGTTTTCATGATATTAAGCTTATTATGAAAATAATAAAAAATGGTTTGATATTCATGACACCACTTGTGCTAGAAGTGGTAAAAAGAGGCCAATAAATGATGAAGGTGATTGCAGTGACTTACAAATGAGTTCACCTGCTATATCGAAAGTATGCAAAGAAGTTCTAAAGCGTTAAAGAAGGAGACTCTCATTGAAGACACATTTCAAGCCCTATATAGCGACTCATTGAAACTCTCTTCGGGATAGTAAGGCTAATGTGCGGAAGGGAACGACATATGCTAGATGCGAGGGCCGTAACAGTTAGCGGCACTTGACTACATTGTCAAGACGTACGTTTCATCTGAGAGCAAAATCAAGGCACCTTGCGTCGATGCCAAGAAAAAAAAAAAAGTCATTTCTGCTGTGCCGCAATTAGTAACCGAGGAATTGAAGGAAGTGATGGCATCTCCTGCCATCCCATTTCCCACTGTCACATATTCCGGTTTAGCTTACATCGGTTAATATATTGTTAAGTTAATCCACTTCGGGTGTGACGCTTGCGCTATTCTTCTTGAAACTAGCGAAAGAAGCAGTCCCATGTACTAGTGCCCACAAAATAAAGCGGAGCGCGAGTTTGGGGAAAAAGTGGTCTCCTTCGTCCGGGCTGCTGATAAGGCGAGCACCAAATGTGTTAAGCTGAACATCCGGGTGACCCACGAGTATCCAAGCTACATACATGCGCATCCGCTTGCAGGACGCGCCACGAAATGAAACTTTGGTCGTATGTCTGCTCCGTTTTATTTTGGGGACACTAGTACACTCTTCTACGAGAACAATGTTCTAGTGGACTGCATTATCCGAAACCAGAGTTTGTTGCCCTGTGGGACAAGATTTTTTTTTTTTTTTTAAACTGTCGTGCACCTACTACACACAAATGTTCTCGAAGTACTTAAGATCCTGATTCAATCAGCACTTCAGAATTCAACACTGAGTTGCCCGAAAGAAATTGACAACAGCCATGTTATTAGGTCCGCTTCTTTGATATCTGAAAATTTTCTCAGAATTCTTCTTCTCAATTAATTATACCAAGAAAGTGACGGAGAAGAACGAGAGGCCAATTAAATCCTTGTGTGCTCAAGCCGCGCAGGAAGATTTTGAGAATGAATTTTCTAGACGCAGGTACTATTTTGATGAATTGATGAATATGTAGTGCAATTTGTAACTTTGAAGGACAATTTTTTTTTATTGTTTGCCGCTCTTTTCAATGTTGATAAACTATTTATGCGCATTTCCTTGATTAAAAGTATACATCTTTTGTCTTTCAGCATTTGTTTTGAACGAAGCTAGAACAGCTCATTCCACTAGACAAATGAAATTTTAACTATATGAGTAAATTTTTGTTTTTTACTCTGAATCTGAGACGCGCCATGAATTTTCGCCGTTGCCCCTTTTTGATCTAAACCTAAATGGTAGCGGTTGACAGAATCTCCACCCAGCAGTTCGCCATGCACTCACGTCCGGTCACGCTACACCTGCTTAGAACATTCAAAAGCACATTGCATAGCCTGGTAAATTTATTTTTGAACAAAACTTAGGGGCAAAAAATGTTGAAGTGTACCCAAAGCTTCATTCGATCGTGCACGGCCGCACTGACGAAGACACGCGCGCGTGAGCGGATTGTTGACTTTATATTATTCCTCGTGAACGATAAATGTTCGATGCTGATTACGGCCTTTGTATAAACCATAAGGGACGAAATGTCCGGACCTGCCGGTTGCAACTGACGCTGGAGGAGCTAAGAGCGAGCGCGCGTTTCCGTTGCACGTGAACGGCTCTAGCGGAGGAGCAGCAGTGGGGCGGTGGCGACCCCATCGAGGCGCGGCGGGCGGTGGAAACAGACCCCATTTGAAAGGCCGTTAAGGCCCCAATATAGTCCGACGTTTTCGACGCGACTGGCTGAGTCGGCGACGTCGGCCACGGTACGTCGGCTACGACGGGCGCGTCAAAAAACTGCCGCTTCTACAGTCCGGCGCGGCTGGCATGCCCGGTGCCGCGCCGCACATGCGCACAAGACGCCCTCGAGGGCTGGTACGTTTTCGGTGTGAATTTTCGAGCAGACGACAGGTCACTTACAGGGACGAACTGGGTGCCTATCGAGGCACTAATTATTGTTGTGATCAAGGCAATGATGCGATGTGTTTACTGCGAATGTTCAAATGGCACAAAGCATGTGCAGCCAGCCGTGGATACGTCCAGCCCAGCAACGGTCTGAGCCCGCGTCGACGACGGCTACAGACGGAACGATGATTGTGTACGTGCGTGTTTTACTGAAAACTAATCATAATTTAAGTATCTGTGCGATTACAGAAGAGTTATAGATTACACAGTAATGAGGATCACTTTCTCGGCCGGCCGTAGTTCCTGTAGAATTCCATAACTTTCGCGAATTCCCTGGTTGTTGAGCCGCTGACATCGTGTGGCCAAATCGAGTACGGCCTTCGGTTCTGGCGTGTACGGGTCACAACTCTATGCGAAGCCGCTTCCGCTGATTTTGGTATTCTTCCACTGAATGTACTGCAGATAAGTAAAACAACACCATCGTTACACCTCCTAGAGCAATGCATTAAAACGTGTATGGCACACGCACCGCAGCGAAGAACTCACACAGCTGTGCCCGGTCGCTCTACTGACAGTTTGCATCCCAGGCATTTTTCTTTCCTCTAAACGTCTCTGTAGTCAATCCGCTTGGTATAATAGACGCAGGGCTGCCCTCGAATACCTTCTAGCAGCTTTTCTGCAACAGTGTCTGAAATGCGCGCGCGGTCGCTGTCTACATGCAAGCCGCCATCTTCATTGCGCGTGAGGAATGCTGGGATGCGTGGCCGACGCGGCTGACGCGGTCGGCGAGAAATAGGCGAGATTCTATTTGCGCGTCGGCGACGTTGGGCTGCGTCGGCTCGCGCTCGCTACGTCCATCACGCCGTGACGTTGGACTATAGACCTCGGTTTTTCGCCGACGTAACGTCGCGGAGGCCGACGTGCGCGCGCGCGCGCGTTACGTCGGACTATATTGGGGCCTTAAGAGAAGAGAAGCGCGCTCTCCCTCGAGACCGGCCGTGGTTATACAGAGCAATGTAGCATTTCATTCATTCATTCATTCATTCATTCATATTTCAAACAACAGAAACAGTTCTTCAGGGGTCACGTGTCAAAAAACAAATCCTGCCTGGCGAGACCACGCCAGGCTACAAGGAAATCAGTAGAAACCACATACATTATATGACAAAAATCTAGTCTGTACACAAATATATAAAACGACAGATTTGTAAGCAATGGGTTTACGTTAGCAATGAATGTACTTTAAACATAATTCAACCAAAACAAAAATTACAAATATGCACCAGAAAGCGAAACATATATTGGGTTTCATCTTTCAAGTTCACATATAGCATTACTTTAACGTTTTACATTTGCGTATAGAAAGAGTACTGGTGTGGAATATCCAGGATAATGTGGTACGGAATAATTATACTAGGAATTATACTAGGAATCCTAACCCATGAAGAGCATATTTTGTCCATGCTCGAGGTGTCTAGATCCGTCGTTTTCAAAGTTCGCATGTGTTAATCGTGGTGTGATATGTGGTTTGGAAGCGTATATTATCTAAGTTGTACTGACGTAACATTTCTAGGCAGTTTGTATGTGGGCGATTTATATGTTTCTAGCATGCCATAACACTTTAATAAAAGCCTGCAGCTGTGCGATAACGGTAAGTTTTCGATAGACCGCAATGCTCGCTTCCGTATAACAAAGGGGGGGGGGGGATTTTATTTTGTTCGTGTCGGTAATATACGCAATAAATTTATTCCAAACACTCGAATAAAATTTCCACTCCGAATGCGCTTTCATGTTATTGCCTCACCTTCGCGACGTGTCAGACTCAGCGACGACATTATACAGCAATTAATTCGTCCTTCGTAAGAATTCGAAGAAAAGGACACTTGAGGACAAAACCTACGTCGTTAGTGGCGAGGCAAGCAGGCCACTACGTGAGCGTCTGTAGTCGCTGGACGGTGTGCTGTGGTTTCAGATTTTTCAAAATAACTTAAAATGAGGGGCATTCTATCCATCTTGATCGTCATCGCAGCTTTGCAACATGTCGCCAAGTAAGTGTTAATCTTTTAGTCAGAGTAGAGGAAATTCAGGCCTTGTGAAAGGCGCCGCGCTCCCTCGATACGTTGCGTTGCATTGTACAAGACGCGTCTTCACCGCGTAGATAGGCTCATTTACTGCATGTTGTTATGTGCATCCTGGAAATATTAAGCGCATCCTAATGAAACCGGAATGAATGTCAACGAAAGCATTCCGTCACTACTTTTCATTAGTATAACCAAGGAAAATAAAGCCATTGCTGTAAACAAAATTTTACAACAGCTGAGCTACTGCTAAACACCAACAATTTAGCGAAAAGCTCTGACACTCTGGCGTTCCCAATGCTGCTTTCTCTATAAGGCGTACCCGATACAGCGTTCCCAATTGACATCCTCAACCAGAAAAAACTCATTTATTTATAGGAAGGGAAAGGCGCCGTAACTGTCTCAAACGTTGCCATTCACGCTTCAGAATAAACAAAAAACAGACGGTTTACCTCAGCTAATCACGGAAATATCATGTAGCAGCAGGACGCTTTGACAAGATTGTGCTTGCTGTGTCTCAACCACAAAGTAAGTGGTCTGAATTATTAAACGTTATTTTGTTGCGTTAATCAGGAGGTCATGCTTCCAGACCACAGAATGCATGTTTGCTGGAGTATTAAAAGTTCCGAAAGCATTTCTGAATCTACAGTGGTGAAATGAGCCCTCCACTACGGCACCCTTTTCTCTCTTCTCACTTTCACTCCCACCTTCCTTCCGAATTCTCTTACGGCGCGATTCATGTACAGTGCTAGCTAGCACTTTAGTTCAGGCGTCCACAGGACAAATGTGACAGATACAGCTCCTCTCCTTTCCACTGAACTAATTAAAACAATTACGGCTGATTTCCATAGTTGATAGTTTGGTTTGTGGAGATTAACGTCCCAAAGCGTCTCAGACTATGAGAGACGCCATAGTGGAAGCCTCCGGAAATTTTGACCACCTGGGGCTCTTTAACGTGCACTGACATCGCACAGTACACGGGTGCCTTGCTTTTCGCTTCCATCGAAAAGCGGCTGCCGAAGCCGGGATTCGATCCCGCATCCTTGGGAACAGTAGTCGAGCGCCGTAGCCACTGCGCCACCCCGGCGGGCTTTACCGTGCGCTGACATGGCGCAGCACACGGATGCCTCTTCGTTTTGCCTCCGTCAAAACGCAGCCACCGAGGTCGGGTTCGAAACCGGGTACTCCGGCACAGTAGTCGGACGTCTTACCACTGCACCGCCCCGGCGGGTCCCTCCGCTGCTTAGAGATTCTTGCCCTGATGGGGCTGGGGCAAGTAGGTCACCGCCGCTGGCGGCGGGGCCTAGCCTGCTACTGATTTCTATCTGTTGTAGGCCGTCATTGCACCCGCCACCGCTTCGGTGGTGGTGGACGACGGCTGTTGTTGCGGCGCGCGTCTTTCTCTCCCTCCTCTTTTTTTCTTGTCTATTTTCTCTTCTGTCTGCACGAGGCAGCGAAGGTGGCTCAGCTACAGAGCCAGTAGCAGGCCCGTGCATTTTCTTTTCTTAACTGATTTAACGGATTTATTTATAGGAAGGGAAAGGCACGGTAACTGTCTCACTTGTTTTCTGTGGACACCGCAACCGCGCCGTAAGGGGAGGGAGGAAGGTGGGAGTGAAAGTGGAAAGAGAGAAAGAGGAGCCGAAGTGGAGGGCTACGGAGTAATTTAGACCTCCTGGGGATCTTTAACGTGCGCTGACATCGCACAGCAGACGGACGCCTCTTCGTTTCGCCTCCATCGAAACGCAGCCGCCGAGGTCGGTTCGAACCCGGGTACTCCGGCACAGTAGTCGGGCGTCTTACCACTGCACCACCCCGGCGGGGCCGAATGTGGAGTGAAAGTGGAAAGAGAGAAAGAGGAGCCATAGTGGAGGGCTTCGGAGTAATTTAGACCACTTGAGGATCTTTAACGTGCGCTGACATCGCACAGCACACGGACGACTCTTCGTTTCGACTCCATGGAAACGCAGCCGCCGAGGTCGGGTTCGAACCCGGGTACTCCGGCACAGTAGTTGGGCGTCTTACCACAGCACCACCCCGACGGGGCCAAGCTGCGGAGGTAAGTAAGCACAAGCTGCTTCACGATGCGGCGAGTTGCTCGGAGCCGAGGTCTTACCATTTGTTCTAATGGCAATAAAATGTTTCTACCACCATCACCACCAGGGAGTACTGCTCGTGCACGTCCGCTGTCCGTGAAGGCTGAGGAGTGACTGATGCGAAGGGAGAGATGTCTAAGTTGAGGACACGCGAGCGACACACGACTGCTAACTCCGGAGCGCTGGAGTAACACACACTTGTGGAACGCTGCCCAGTGACGGACGCCACGTCCGCAGCTGACACGCCCCTCTTTCAATTACTCTCACATTAGGCGCATCTATTAGGCCGCTCCACCCCCTTAGTGTTAGGTCGGGTGATGCGGGCGTCGCCATTTTATTGCGAAGCAATACTACTTTAGCTACCTCCTCAGGCCGTGCCACGCTGCGGAAGCATAGCCACGCAGAACCTTTCGCGTGACCTCGCTGCGTGACGTCATACCATCTGTGTAAAAACGGGGCTCCATCTCACACCGTCGCCTTGCGCGGCGCGTAGCCACGGCCGCGGCCTGACTCCCGCTCCTCTCACCAGGGGCGCTGCGCGCTATGTGACGTCATACCATCTGTGTAAAAACGGGGCCCCAGTGCTCTCCCCTGACGGAGCTGGTACAGGTGGGTTACCACCGCTTGCGGCGGAGGCTAGCCTGGCATCGAATTTTTTATCTGTTGTAGGCCGTCATTGCACACGCCACCACTGGTGGCGGACGACGGCTGTTGTTGCGGCGCGCGTCTTTCTCTCCCTCTTTCCTTTCTTTCTTCTCTATTTTCTCTTATGTCTGCACGAGGCAGCGGAGGTGGCTCAGCTATAGTGCCTAGAATATACTAGGCACTATAGCTCAGCTACAGAGCCAGTAGCAGGCCCGTGGATTTTCTTTTCCTTCTTCCTACAGCCACAACAACAACAGGCCGTTGCCTTGCGCGGCGCATAGCCACGGCCACAGCCTGACTCCCGCTCTTCTCGTCAAGCCCATGAGATGCCGCCTCCAGCCTATAGGCTTCGGCAGGTTGCAAAGAGAAAGCATCAGCGAGCTGCGGAGACAGAAGAAGAACGATAAGAACGACTTTCCAAGCGACGAGCTCAAGATGCAGCCAGGCGAAAAAACGCTCAGCGTCTTCGGCAGCAGAAGCAAGTGAGGAAGTTGTAAGTTTGGCCGACAGTGTGGAATGTGCATCTCGTTCCAGCACTACTAGTTCGGAACGTCGGAACGCAGCCAAACGGGAGCGACGTGCACACGGCGCGCGAATTCTTTGGTCGAGACAGTAGGACTCGGCTCCCTGGCCGTCTCGGCGGGCTGTGGCGTTTAGCTTCTTTGTGTTTTAAGGCGAAAGCCTTTAATGGCTCATCTGTGTGGACAAAATGTGTCACACTTTTGCGGCGTTCTGATTGGGTGTAACATGTGTGTGTCGTCATTCTTGTCTGTCCGTGTTTACCAATGCCAAGCATAGCCAAGAGTATCACCATAGCCATACTAGCATAAGCATAACCAGAGCATCACCGCAAGCGGTACAATAGCAGAACCCACGTATTGCTTCGCAATTACCAGGCTTAACCAAGCTAAGCCACAGACAATTGTTTTCCTTCTTCGTCTTCAAGTTCACGGAGAGACGGATGGACAAAGAGATAGAGAGAGAATGAGAGGATTTTGTTGCAGCTGTGGGGCCGCTCCGCCTCCTCAATGCTGAGCCGTACGACGCGCTCGTTGCCACCTTCTCTTCCTCCACTTCAACTTCACGAAGAGATAGAGTGAGCGGCTTCGGACAGACATCTGTAAATTCGTGATTGCGACTAGCAGTGCTCCGCACTAAAAAGAAATTGGAACGCCTGAGTGTTGCTGCTGCATACGGTACATCATGCGCCCGTTAGGAATACCAACGGTCTAAAAACCACTAAAAGTCCCACCTCCCGCAACTGTATTGTCCGCTAAACAGCATTTTTTAAAAAGTCGCTAAATTTATCGGGAACACCGCTAGCAAGGTAAACCTGACCGCATGCATAACGCATTGCACTGTCGCACAAGTGAGCGGCTTCGGACAGACATCTGTGAAATTCGTGATTGCGACTAGCAGGGCTCCGCACTAAAAAGAAATGTGAACGCCTGAGCGTTGCTGCTGCACACGGTATACCAGCGCCCGTTGTCGAACACTACCAGCGTTCTCTTTAACGCATCTATGTTCACCGACTTTATATAACTGGTTTACAGAAAGGAAAGGCGCAATATCTATCGCACTTGTTTCTGTGGACACCTGAGTTCCTCGTAAAGGTCAAATGACAAATCGGCTTAAAACATCAGGACTTTGCGAAAATGCGGTTAATCAGTGCTGTAGCACTAATAATATTAAGCAGTTTACATTGGAGGAACTGCGAAGTATCTGTCACTTCACGTCGGCAACTTAACTGTGCCGAAGGTGGGAACGAAAGTGGAGAAAGAAAACGTTGTTGTGGCTCTAGGAAGAAATTGCCCACAATTACGTTACTTTCTAATGCGAAATTTGAGCGCATCTCATCAGACCTTTTCGATAGATTGAGGCAAATATTTCGAGCAAGACTCGCATGTACAATTACAGACTTTTTTATTTTTCCCACGTATTTCTTCAAGAAACACTACTAATAGTTCTTGGCTGTCATCAAGAAGCTTTTTCCCTTCCTATAAATCAATCAATCTACGCAGTCGTTGTCTTGACTCGCTAGCGGCGTCAGCGGCACCAATCAGTCGCTGCTATCGCTGCCTCCGGCGACCCCACTTCCTTTCCTCGCGTTCTCCGGTTGCTGCGCGCTCTTGCACCATCGCTCGCCGCTGAGTGTACCCCCTCCCCCCTCTTCCTATGAGGCTCCGGTTGCCGAAGCGCCGGCTCGGCCCTGCCGGGGTGGTGCAGTGGTAAGACACCCGACTACTGTGCCAGAGTATCCGGGTTCGAACCCGACCTCGGCGGCTGCGTTTCGATGGAGGCGAAACGAAGAGGCGTCCGTGTGCTGTGCGATGTCAGCGCACGTTAAACATCCCCAGGTGGTCGAAATTACTCCGAAGCCCTCCACTATGGCTCCTCTTTCTCTCTTTTCACTTTCACTCCCACCTTCCTCCCTTCCCTTACGGCGCGGTTGCGGTGTTCACAGAAAACAAGTGAGACAGTTACCGCGCCTTTCCCTTCCTATAAATAAATCAAGCGCCGGCTCGAAGTAGGGGGATGAAAGGGGGCGGAGCTGGTTACGAGGCCGACGTGGCCGATGCCGATGACGACTCGAAACTCATGAATGGCCGCGATGAGCTGCGCTCTAAAAGGGGTGCCGTGGTCAACGCTTTAGAAGCCCGCCTGAGGATTTAGAATAATAATAATAATAATAATAATAATAATAATAATAATAATAATAATGATAATAATAATTGGTTCAAGGAAAAGAAAGGAGCAGGGCCTGCCACACGTTCTGTGGGCACGTGACCGCGGCATATGGGAAGAGAAGAAGGTGGGAGTGAGATTGTAAAAAGAGAAAGAGGTATAATAGTGAAGGGTTTCAGTGTAATTTCAACCACTTGGGATCTCTAACGTGTACTGACAACGCACAGCACACAGAAAATTCTCCGCTTCTCGAGCGGTTGGGAAGGGTGGCTGCTCCTGGCCCTGATGGGGCTGGGACAGGTAGGTCACCGCCGCTTGCCGCGGGGCTAGCCTGCCACCGAATGTTTATTTGTTGTAGGCCATCATTGGCACCCGCCTTCACTCGGTGGTGGACGACGGCTGTGGAGCGAGTGTCTTTCCCTCCTTCTTCTTTTTCTTTTCTATTTTCTCTTCTGTCCGCACGAGGCAGCGGAGGTGGCTCAGCTGCAAGCTAATGGTGGTGGTGAAAACCTATTTGGTGGAGCCGCGATATACTTGTTACGAGGGCTGGGCCGTCTCCTGATCACAGGTGGTGGCCGGCAGGCCGTGCCTGACGGCGACCGCTTCAGCCCAGTCGACCAGTCTCCTTTGTGAAGCCGGTTCTGAGCTGGGGGGATACCACGATCTCCCAAGCCTCGTTGTCCGTAAAGGCCGTTTCACATGATGCGATTCTCGCCGCAGCAGATTGCGATTTCAGCCGCACAGCGACAGAAGGGCACGCCACTTCCGTCGCAGAGCGGCTGCGACAGACTTCCAACATGTTGGTCGCACGCCGCTCCCGTCGCAGCGATCGTTGCGAACGAGACAGCCGCCAGCCTATGGAATTCAGCCTGATGTGACTGTTGTACGTAGTTGCGTACAAAACGAAGAAGTTAAAAATGTCTATTTTGCATAAAGTGTTTTATATTTTGATAAAAAACATAAATTAATACTACATTTAATCTTACGCGTGTTCTACTTTTATTGTTCGTAAAATATGATGGTGCCGCCGCTTGTGCCGCATCGACAGAAATCGCTGGTGCCGCAAGCATGTGAAAGGGCTGTTGCGATTTGCGCCGCAACGACACTGCGACTGGACCGAAATTTTTCGTGCGCGTCGCACCATGTGAAATGGCCTTAAGGCCCCATTCGGCTGGTGGTTGAAATTCTGGGCATCAATATGTTCGAACGTAGCTCTCGGGGCCTCACAGAGGGAGCATTCGGATTGATAAGTAGAGGGGGAGAAAGTGCCAGCAGTGGTGAGGGGGAAAAGTGCGGGCTTGAAGGCGTCTTTATGTTATTTGTTGTGGTTTAGTTAAGAAGGGGTGTTGGGGAGGGTAGTGAAGTTTTTCAGACCGGTAGTGTAGTGTAATGTCGTTGTAGGTGACCAGCCGATCTCTGGCGCTGCCTAGGTCCTCGGTACCTGTTGCTCGGTCGACGTATGCTCGAGCAGCAGAATGGGCTGCTTCGTTACCGGGGTTGCCCGAATGGGCTGGTACGTCCAAACAAGATCCATGGGTCAGGGTGTTTGAATGTTGGTAGTTATTATTTTGTGAGAGGCAGCATGGTAGCTGGCCTCGGGCGAAATTTTGTATGGCAATTTTAGAATCGCTAAAGATAAGGGTGGCAGTGGAAGAGACTATCACGATGGCTATAGCGGATTCTTCAGATTCTACAGACGCCCGTGTATTTTCTCCTTTTTCCTACAGCCACAACAACATCTCCGTTTCGTCTCCATCAAAACGCAGCCGACGGTGGTCGGGTTCGATCCCGGGCACTCCAGACCAGTAGTCAGACGTCTTAACCACTGCTGTAATGCGGCAGGGCGGGATTTGGAACCCTTAAAAGGCTGACCTTGATCCGAGGTAATGCAGTGAAGCTTTCGCTTCAGGATTTGGAACCCTTCAATGCTATTTTGAAGCGAAGCCATCGCTATACCACCTCGTGTCAAGTTCAGCGTGGGCTTTCATTTGACCCTTATACGACCTTGTGGAGCTTTCACGACCCCTCTTACCCTCTTAAACCGCGCGCGCTTTTTTCCCTTCTACCTGGGTACGCGCGAAAGCAGCGCAACTGCGCATGAGCGAATGTTATCGACGGGCGCGCGACATGCGCGGTTGTTGTTGCAACTGTATGAAGGAAAAGAAAATGCACGTGCCTGCTACTTTGTCTGTAGCTGAGCCACCTACGCGGCCTAATAATAATAATAATAATTGGTTCACAGGAAGGGAAAGGCGCAGTATCTGTCACGCTTGTTTCTGTGGACACCTGAACCGCGCCGTAAGGGAAGGGAGGAAGGTGGGAGTGAAAGTGGATAGAGAGAAAGAGAAGCCGTAGTGGAGGGCTACGGAGTAATTTTAATCACCTGGGGGGTCTTTTAACGTGCGCTGACATTGCACAGCACACGGACGCCTCTACGTTTCGCCTCTACGCTAAAAAAAAACTGATTTATTTATAGGAAGGGAAAGGCGAGGTGCTGTATGCTCCAATTGGACTTTTCGCCTACAGGCTGATTACTCTGTAAATAATGCTTATAACTCTATGCTGAATTTAGAAGCATGTAATAAATACCATGCTGAAAAAAAAAAAGCAACCATCGGTCACCGTGGTGTACAAGCCTATTTCTTTAACAAATGTGGATTACAAAATACTGACGAAACTTCTGGCAGCCAGTTTGCTTGCGCGAGGGTCGCGCTTCTTCAGCTCGACCTAGAAAAGGCGTTTGACTGTGTTCCACATGATGCATTGTTTGCAATATTGGATTATATCAATGTCGGTTCTATTATCAGAGAGGGCGTAGCCCTGGCGTACCGAAACTGCACAACGCGATTGATTGTTAATAAAGTATTAGGGGAACCCATAAATGTGCGGCGTTCGGTACGTCAGGGTTGTCCCCTCAGCCCTCTTCTATTCTGCATTTATATCGAAACGTTATGCCTGTCTATTATGCAAAATCCATGTGTTCAGGGCTTTCAACTGTACATGTCTGAGGTCAAACTTTTGGCGTACGCTGATGATGTGGCAGTGTTTTGTGTGAACAAAGAAAGTATTTGCGCCGCAGTTGAAGTCGTGAAAGATTTTAGTGCGACCACAGGAAGTCCAGTAAACTGGGGAAAGTGTCTTGGCTTCTGGCACGGGGCGTGAACATCAACGCCTGACTTTTTTGCCAACGTTACATGGGTTACAACACCCGTGAAGTATTTGGGCGTACCTCTAGAATTCTATGAAGACAGCAAGCCATTTTGGCGCGCCCAAGTTCAGGAAATACGGGAGAAGGCTGACAAGTGGAAAGGAGTGCCGCTGTCTATCTTTGCACGAGTTACTGTGTGTAATCTATTTTTTGTTGCCAAGGTGTGGTACGTCATGCAAGCACTTCATTGTTCTAGGTTGAGTGTTTAAAAGCTACACCGAATCTTTGCTGTGTTTGTATGGGCATCAAGCTGGGAAAGATGTAGTCGGGATAACCTGTTCCGGCCAATTAAAGACGGAGGTCTCGGGCTTGCTCACTTATTTGTACACCAGCTTGTAAAAAGATTTATTTTCTTTCGCGACGTTACCGACCCCTTTTTGCGCACTGTGTGCCAAGTGAGGCTCGCGCGGGCGTTGTCCAATTTCGTTGTTGCTACAGAAAGCATGCCAGGGCGTCTTTCTAGTTTTTTCAAAGAGGTTGTCAGCAGTGTTCGAATTCTGTCAGCTCGCTTCTCGACAGAATACTGAAGTTCAGTGAAAAAGAAGAACCTGTATAAAGCTGTTTGTGACGACTTCTTCTCTGTTCCTGTGTACAGAGCCTTGTATAGCGGCCGTCTAGGTGAAGATGTACTGAAGCGTGTCAAAAGAATGCCAGTTTCTCCTGGGGTAAAGACGTTTTTCTTTAAGGTACATACAGGAACATTATCGGTACAAACGCTTTTTGAAAGCAAGGGCTTTTATCTGCCATGGGGTTCACTTTGCTTAATATGTTAACAGCCTGAGACAATAGACCATGCATTTCTGCACTGTTGGGAGGGCGTCTATTTTTGGGATGTGCTGCAAAGAACTGTTAAAAAAGAATTACCATTAGACTCATACATGATTAGATTCCTGCCAACTGAAAATAATGATGGGATTCCACTTGACACGGTTATGCTAATAGGCCTGCACAGTCTATGGCGGTCCAGAATGGCGGGTTTTCACTGTGACCCTGACGCCCGCCCTGCAAGGCTCTACTTTCGCGAGAGTATACACGCATTGGTTGAAATGCACAAATTGAAGACCACTGTGCCAGACTGGATTTCAAGAGTCGAACCACTATGCGAGCTGAAGGAATTTTAACTTGACAAAGGCAACTCGTATGAGCCTGCTGGCTTCTGTATTAAGTTTCATGCTTGTGGTAACCGCTCTGCTTTGAGCATTCTGTTTGTAGCGCGTTTTTGTTGGTTTTGTTTTGTGTTGGTGATGACCGGCAATAAAGAAAAAAAAAAAACCATCGGTCGCCGTGGTGTAGAGGTTAGCGTTCTGGGCTGGTATGCGGCGTAGTCGGTGAGATGATAGTTCGATTCCTGGCGCGGCTAGTTGTTCCTTTTTTTATTTACCTGAACGTCTTTTTAGCCTGCATCCGCATTTTCCCCACAACGAGCGGCGCTGACCACATTCTAAAACGCAAATAACCTGCCACTCCTACTACTCCTACAACTCCCACTACTCCCATGTACATAACCCGATATGAATAGGTCCTATATATATAGTTTTTTTTTTTTTAATACGGGAGCCACCTCTGCTGCCTCGAGCGGACCGATCTTTCAACCACAACATCAATCTTGTGTGGGTTCCGGCTCACGCGGGTAACTCCGGAAACAAAGGGGTCGACCGTCTAGCCCGAGGCTTAACCGACCTAGCGACGGGAGATCTATCGGGAACGGACGCGCCTGTCAAAGCGCCTCGCACATAGGCGGAGATAACAAACTTATCGCGATAAAAGATGCACGTACCCCGCCCCCCATCCCGATCTGGACCGGGCGCAAGCCACGACACAGACGCCAACAAACAAAGGCCATTCTTAGCCCCTAGCGATTATAGTTAATTACGAACGGAGAATTCAACCCTGCATGCCGGCACTGCGGTGACAGGACGCATGCCACTATCTCCCCTGATGGGGCTGGTACAGGAGGGTCACCGCCGCTTGCGGCAGGGGCTAACCTGGCACCGAATTTTTATCTGTTATAGGCCGTCATTGCACCTGCCACCGCTGGTGGTGGACGACGGCTGTTGTTGCGGTGCGCGTCTTTCCTTCCCTCTTTCTTTTCTTTCTTCTCTATTTTCTCTTTTGTCTGCACGAGGCAGCGGAGGTGGCACAGCTACAGAGCCAGCAGCAGGCCCGTGAATTTTCTTTTCCTTCTTCCTACAGCCACAACAACAACAAGACCATATGCAGTGGGAATGCGCCAGCAATCCCCCTCTAAAGATTACTCTTGCCAGCTCCCTCAGCGGAGGAATGGGAGTAGTAGTAAAAAACATTTATTTTAACAGAGGAGTTCGGGGCGCGCAGGCCCCTGGGCCCCCGCACGGCCCCACTACACTCAAACGTTCATGTTCCTACGGTTCATGACGTTGGCAGCTCGGTCTGTGGCGGTCTTTTGCCGGACCGGGTCCTTAGAGCGTAGCAGGGTCTCCCATTCCTCCCAGGTGGTGAAGTGCTCCAGACCCCGCGGGGGAGGATCCGCCGGGCAGTGGAATAGAATGTGGGCGAGGGTGGCAGTGGGGTGGTTGCAAAGGGTGCAGAGGGGTCGGTAAGAGTGGGGTGGTAACGGGACCTAATGTAAGGGGATGGGAGGGTTCGCGTCCGGAGGCGGCGCCATAGTGTTTGGTGATTGCTGAGGAAGGAGTGAGGTAGAAGGTAGATCTGTCTCTCGACCCGGTAGGTCTGAGTCATCTCTTTAAACGTGTGCATGCGCTCCCGGGAGAACTCCGGCGTGGGGACCGCCCGTGCCCGGCGTATTAGACCTCGGGCTAAGCTGTTGGCGGCCTCGTTTCCAGGGTTCCCCGAGTGCGCAGGCACCCAGATAAGCTCCACGTGGCGGGGCGGGTTGGCAGTGGGCGAGGTTGGTTGGTTGGTTCATAGGAAGGGAAAGGCGCAGTATCTGTCACACTTGCTCTGTGGACACCTGAACCGCGCCGTAAGGGAAGGGATGAAGGTGGGAGTGAAAGTGGATAGAGAGAAAGGGGGCCGTAGTGGAGGGCTACGGAGTAATTTCGACCACCTGGGGATCTTTAACGTGCGCTGACATCGCACAGCACACGGACGCCACTTCGTTTCGCCTCCATCGGGGAGGTTCCTTCATGGCGGTTGAAGTAGGCGGACACGCGTCACTTCGGCTCCGCAAATTTTGACCGATTTCACCGGACCAACGCTTTTTCGCCACCGGATTTCATTCGGAACTGGAAGATATCAAGTGCTGGATCCCCTGGATGCCATATTTCAAGCGGTAGGACCAATTTTTTCGGATCTTTACCGGACTTGAAAGTTCCAAAGCGGGCGCCAGCCCGCTAACCCTGACGGGACGCCCAGCACGACATCGGGAGAGCATGGGACGCTAGGCATATTTACGACGGCGGCGCCTATCACCAACGCTTCTTCAAAGAGACACCATATGGCAAGGCCAAGCCAAGCCCCAAGGGCGTCGCCACAACCACCAAATGCCCTCCTTGACGAATTCCAAGGGATGGATGAAGACGACTTTGGAGACGCCGAGTCAGGAAGCGAAGACGGAATCCCGTCAGATTCCTCATCGGAGCGCGTCGGGTACAACAACGATGCCAGTTGGGAGCTTGTTCAATCGAAGCGCCAGAAAAAAAACTTCAGAGACAAGGACAACGGAAAGGCACGGGAACCGGCCCGGACGCCCAACCTCATGATCGAAAATCACTGGGTAATGCGACCGGCTGCTACAAGACCGGACAGGTGGAACAGAGGAGGCCTAGGCGAAGACTGCCGCCACTCCCCAAAAATGACATCAAAATAATTTTTCGACCCAAGAAAGGACTCATGGTGAAATCACTCACCACACACCAAGTAGCGCGCGCCGTTATCATGGCGTGCGGCCAACAATGCAAGGACGAGGACATACTGGTAAGGCTTCGCACAGGATCAAATATCATTATCGTTAGCACCCCACATGAAGAAACGGCTCACCTGGTGCGGCGCATTACCCGCCTTAAATTCGCCGGAAAGTCGTACGAGGTCAACGCTTACGTGGCAGCTCCGGAGGACGTCTTTCGCGGCGTAATTCACGGTGTTGACCAAGGTACGTCTCCCGAAGAGCTGAAAGCACACCTACGAGTCAGAACTCAATGAGTAACCATTCTCCAGGCAAGGATGCTTGGAAAATCCAAGACCGCCGTGATCACGTTCGACGGCCCGATCTTGCCGAAATTCGTAATATACTACGGAGGTGAACTACCGTGCTACCAGTACCGCCTAGCGAGGCAAGTGTGCTACGTCTGTTTCCAGCAAGGACACCGCTCCGACGTGTGCCCCACACCGGACATTATTGTGTGCGGACTGTGCGGAGATAAAAATCCGACGAAAGACCATGTGCGCGAGCTCAAGTGCCTAATATGCGGTGAGGCACATCGCACCGGATCCAAAGAGTGCCCCGAGAGACTGAAAAAAGCAAGACCAAAGCCCAGCGGGGAAAGAGGGCGCAGTGGCCAACGCGGGCGACCACGCAAGCGATGGTTCAGCTCAGAAGGAGAGACCTCGAGGAGCCGATCAAGGTCCAATTCCTTCCCACCTCTGTCGCCGGCCGGTTCACAGGAGGGGAACAAACAAGAAACGCAGAAAAAGAAGCTTTCCCAGAAAGGCGGCAGCAAGGTAAGCTGGGCATCTACCATTGATCCGCACTCGGTAGAAAATAGTAACACAAACAATACAAACAACAAAAATATTCCTGTCAAAGAAGCTAAAGACGCGAGCAGTGATGCACTCAGACGCGAGCTTGAACTCGCTCGACTCAAACAAAATGAGATCGAACGCAAGGTCGAGGAACTAGCAAAAACACTAAAGGCACAACAGCGGGAGCTTGAAATCACTAGAGCCTTTCCGAAACAGCCACAAGCATCCAACAATGGAGAACTTGAAACACGAATGCAACAGATGATGCAGCAGATGATGCAGGATATGATGCGGCAAATCCAATCTCAAATGCAACAGATGCAAGCACAAATTTAGGGGCAGATCTCAGAAATCAAAAGTGCTTTTCGAAAACAAAGACATAACGAAAACATTAGGGAAAGAGCGTACAGCCGTCCAGCGTTAATGGCGTTCGCTGTCGAACAAGGCAACAGCACGAACACGTAAACATGACCAAAACGCGTCAGCAAGACCAAGAAAACTTAGAAATTTGGCAATGGAACTGCAGAGGCTACCGCAAAAAACAGGCCCTACTAAAACAATACATAAACACACAGCTTACACCCCCCGATGTGATTGCGCTCCAATAGACTGGAACCAGGCCCTCTTTACAGGGGTACGATGTTTACGAGAGCCAAAACGGAGGTAAAGCAGCCGTTCTAGTCATCAAAGCCACCACCGCAATCAGGCACGATACCATCGCCGACACGGACATCGAGCACGCGCTTGTCGAAATCATTCCGAAAAAGCGAAAGGGAAGGAGTACATTCGTACTAAACGTGTACAGCCCGCCAAGACAAAGAAAAGCCAAATTCTTCGAACTCTTCCATGGAGCGCACAAGCTGGCCAAAGAAAATGCACTCATTATCGTGGGAGATTTCAACGCCATGGACACGAGTTGGGGATACCGGAAACAAGATATCAAGGGAAGAACATTAGCGGACGTAGCCGAATATTTTTGCTGTAAGCTAATCACAGATCCCGCGACCCCCACGAGAATCGGTAATAGTGTGAGCACGGACACTTGCCCGGACCTCACGTTCGTAAGGAAGAGCAAGGAGTCACAGGGGGAAAACATGATGGAAAACCTAGGTAGCGATCACTTTATCCTCCGGACGCGAATAGCATCGGAAAGGGTAAGATGCCGGATCGGACAAGCAAAACTCACGGACTGGAACGCGTTCCGCGGGGCTTGCAAAAAATCTGAAGGTGGCATTCAATCACTAGAAGACTGGAGCGGCACGTTGACAGAAACGCGAGACAAATG
>JAJIZL010015171.1:166975-177153 GCA_023969395.1 Amblyomma maculatum | reverse complement strand
TTCCCCTGGGGTAACGTACGTACTTTTACTGCTGATTCAAGTCCATGTGCCTTTTGTATTACTCAATACTTCCTTCTTCTTTTATCTTGGTCTTTCCTACAACAGCAACTGAAAAGCTGAGGGTATGATTCAAGTGAAAAAAACAAATAGATATTTGGACAGAGCTCGAGAAAATATAGTGCGTGGGGAATATAAAACGAGTAAAGTAACAACGTTTCAAATCTCTAAACAGTAACAGCTTACTCTCAAGGCGTCCCAGCGTCCACAGTGGTAGGACTCCTCGACATGCGTTGAAAACGATTACTTTTATACCTTTTTGAGGCCCCACTATTTTCTGCCGCATTTAACTCTTGTGTCATTCCGCGTGCATTTCCTGTTCACGTGCTGAATTTTAAACTTTTTTCGTCATCACTTAAGCACTGAGGAATTATTTGCAAATTAGGCAAGTGATAAGGTTGACATTCTTGTGACCTTCCCATGCTGAAGGAGCGACAATCACATACCAACATCAGAAGAGCACCCTCATGCCATTTTACCGTAATTTATGCATCGAGACAACTACTGCGATACTTTGTTTTTAATGGCGTATGCAGGACATTACAGACGCGCACGCCGATTGCATAACACAAAGTCAAGGTATAGGTCAAAGGACCACTGATGTGGGAAGTAGTTTAACGCGTAAGCAGCTCCATGGCGAGACACATGATCGTTGACGCCAATATCGAGTGCGCAGCCACTCCACGGGCTCAGAATATGCCATGTTCAAACCAAGAAGAAACTCTTTACGGAGCACTGAAAAAAAAACCTTCTGCTTAATAAAGAGCTTAACCCTGTGCAACCATTCTTCAGCTTTCGCTTCACACTAGGTTTAACCGTAGCTTTTTTTTAAGTTTAACAGTCAATTTTTCGCAGAGTTGGTGCATGTATTGTTTAATTTGGATTGTGCGCCGAACTGCTTTAAAGGGCATGCAAACGATGAAGCTGCCGCGATATTTGGCGTGCTGTTTGCTTCAAACTGATCGAACAGGTCAGTGACACTTAAGTTGAGTGCACTTTTGTAGAAGGGGCATGGGTGTGAGTGGAGGGACATACGTTATGGCGCATAAGCTGAATATTTGTGACTTGGAGAGCATCCCAATGTAGGCGGGTGAGGCGATTAAATTGTGTCTAGTATAGTATCCTCAGCTGGATGATGGAGCGCACAAGCTGACGGGCCATATCAGGTAGCGCTCCGCCAAAGCGTATACGTATGTGGCGAATCAGACCAAGGGTAACGTGTGCCGATCAACAGGCCACGTTTAGCGGCGGGGTCGAACTCGAACACTATCTAGTTAGTAATCTCGGGAATTATCTACTACTTTATTAAAAAAGGCTGCTTTCAGTAAGCCAGACGTGTTTCCGATTGAAATGAAACATCTGCCTCAGGCTGGAGCGCCAGCTGTTTCACAGCCGCGCATGGATGACAGGACCATAATGTTGTTTACAGAAGGCATGTTCTCAAAGGATCTGACAAGAGGAATAACTGCCGTGTTAAATATTATGAGGGCGAATAATAAGCCCTAGCCTCTGCTGAACACCGCCTTTGTTAGCCAAGTGGCCAAACGCTTCAATGCACACGCCAAATTAAAGTGCCGTTAGTTAAAAATGAGAGAATTAAGAGGAGAAACCCATGCAGGCATACAAGATTTTCAAAAGTTCCCAGAATATTAGAGTGAAGGGTGTCGTAAGAGTTTCTGATGTCCATAAAACTCACATTAAGAAGATTAGCTGAAAGTACATCAGCAGTCAAAACAGCAAGGCCGTCTTGCACTACAGCTTGCGGACACAACGCGACTTGATATTCTGGATAACAACCATTTGTTTCCAACCGCCATGATCAGCAAGCTGCGATAATATGTTCTTAAACCATAAAAAAACATCGGGACAAATACGAAGACGAAGAACACAATAACACCAGCGCTGAAATCCAACTGATAATTTTTCACGCACGGATGAACTCGTACAATTCTCCGTGAAATCAAACACATGAAAATAACATACAAAGCAACTCTATGCCATCATAGTTTCAAACCTAATTAAGAAAGATGCCCTCAAGAAGGGCAAATTCACGGCTAGCAAGTTAAAAAGAAGGCCGGCTAAAGCCCGTAAAATACCCTTATCAGTAGGCTACACTTCTACTAACATTTTTACAGTCGTATTTTTATGTTTGAAAATAACAGATGTTTGTGGAAGCAAATGGTTCCTCTTGAGAGCATCTTTTCTGAGCTGTAATACTGAAACTGTGATGGCACAGGGCCGCATTGTATAGTTTTCTTTTTTTTATGCGCGGGAAATTGTATATATGCTGTGTGCGTAATAGTTCGTCAGTTGAAAGTAAGCGCTTATGTTGTGTTTCTTCCCTTTCGTTTTTTCGCGCTGTTTTAAAAAATATATCAAGGACAAATTTGCCCAGCTTTCTGATTTTCTACGTTCAGAAAGATTTCAGATAGTAGATGTAAGACAAACAGTGCGGATGGCCTCTAGAGAAACTTACAGCTGACCTTATTTGGCCATTAGAATGACTATATAGTATTTCCACTTTTCTTAAATAAATCCATAATGCGACTTTTACTGAATGTATTAAAAGCAGAGACTGTAAAGCAGATGCTTCCAGAATGCGATACAAGGAGCTACGTATGCCGTTTTTCCCGGGAGTGGATTTTGGTTGGATGCGATCAATCGGCGTCACAAAGCTCACTGTAGAGGGCTTAGAAATTGAATACAAGGGATAAGGGGTAGGAATGCGGTCATTATGTGAGCAGTCATCAGGGGGCTCAGAATTCGAGAACGGAGGAGTGGTAGGATTGTACTCATGATATGAAGGAAACTGACCAGCAACTGGTTGTGCGCATGAAGGTTCGTGGTTTGAAACACCAATCAAAGATGTGTATTTCCCTGTGTAGAGGAGAGACTGGCAAATCATGGAGCCCAACATTACCATTTCAGTCGCTTTGATTTGCGCTGCGCACGTGTAGTAGCCACATGAACAGGGAGAATAGTAGAACAGTCATCGAGGTTACGAGAATCTTAATGATCTGCCTGACAACAAAACGCACAGAGATCATCCTCATGTACATCAGTGGAGAATGGGTGAGAGGCAAAACATCCGAGTCTCGAGAGATCGGTATATGGGTTCAGTGTAGGCATCATATTATCTGCGCGTACGGCATGCTAATCTATTATGCATAAGATGCAGTGCATTTCCTCGCAGAGGAGAAGGTGTAGGGGATATTTCGTTGATACTGAAGTCGCTACCTCATGTATCTGGTTCAACATTCCAACGAAGATTGCAGGAACCTTACTGCCACGACATATAAAGTGAATACACACCACAGCATGGCCGCGTTGAAGCTTGTTGATTTAGGAGTTGAAATCAATGATCTAAAGAGTTGCCATGCAAGGGAGCACCACTGGATGAATCCAGAGATTCGCAAAGAAGTTTCACCGCAATTATAGGCTTAGCCTACTAAAATGTGTGTGCTTGAGTAGTTACTGCGGAGAGAACAAATCCAACCAGGGATGGGGGATGTTTCTTGGCGACCATAAAACGTACAAGAACCAGTGATGTATGTGAACCTTTACCGGAAGGCCAACGACCTCTAGTGGAGTGTTGCACCACCGTGAAAGATCGGACGGTGTATACGTGAACAGAACGATGAGCGTAAGTTACGGATTTATCTCGATGGAGGAAGGAAGCGATGCAACGGCCATCAGGCATCAAAAGAGAATACTGCACATGAGGACCATAGAGTCGAGGAAGGAAATCATACTAGTAGAAAAATAAGTTTCAGACTTAGGTTATGGTCATGAAGCCGAATGTTAGCTTAGGATGCGTCATTCGCAAAGCCTCTGCAGTTCTACTGCACCCCTAGAGATGACGCACTATTCCATGGCGAAGTCAAAATGCTTACAATCAGGGTGGTCAGCTGCTTTGTGAGCGCAATATCTTGTCCACCCGCGGCGAGTGCACATTTATTAGGAGGTTGGCGCAGGAATATGGCTCAGTGCTTTTCGGAGATGCTTCGTAGTGGTTGCTCATTTGGAGATGGCTGTGAGTTCCGCTGTTGTCAATGCTTAGAAAGGTCTTCTAAATGTCGACAAGCACTTCAGGGATAGCATTATCAAGCGCGGAGTTATCATCTGTGATGTCAGTGCGCTTTATGTGTCTTTGTGGCCTTTCATCCCCGGCACGGAGCTGCTTGTGCATGCAAATCTGCATCATGAGACAACTCGTGAGCTGGGGAGTGAAAGCTATAGGAAGTTCAAGCAAATCACTTTTGTCACATACGCGAACAGAGAAGCGGTTGCTTGTGATGGTATTTATGTTCCCAGATGATGTTCAACTTCTTTACCCTCTTCTCTGGAGATGCGGAAGAACAAAATGTTGTAACTTGGCGATGTGATAACTTCACGAAGGACTGCTACCACTGCTGCAGGAATGGCGCTGGTAGTTTACACACGCCCGTGTTTATAAAAATAAGATATTAAGTGGACGAACTGGTAGATTTAGTAGCCTTTACAGGTGAGTAACTACGCGCACCAGCACGCCTTATGCCGCACGTGTAGTACTGCATGTGTTGAGTAGCCGATATCTGCTCTCAATTCCTACGAAGTGTGGTGCTGTCTATGTTGTAGAAAATGCATCGATGCATCAAAGTATGCCAGGTCGGGGTTCGAAATACATCTGCTGGAGCCTCAGTAATAGCGCAATGTTTTTCAGCGGCCACTAAGGATGGCACATTCACCATGGTCGTGTTTGAATGGCCATGAACGACCAATTTAATGTAGTTCGAACATCCTAGAAACGTGGTCAATTCTGGCGTAAACATAACGAGGAGGGATGGCAGTTATATCACGCAGGATCTTGAGATTGATGATGGTGCGGAAAGATTTTGGAGTCAGTATAGAATGCACTTGAAGCGTTGCTCACGAGGTGCATCTGTTGAGGTGGAAGGAGTTCATTCAGTAAAATGGCCTAAGAACGGAAGACACAACAAGTGCCACAGGCACAGTGCCTTGAGCCATCTAACGAGATGTAAGGAGTCCAATTTGACACTGTCGGTCTTGGAAGGGAAGAAGCAATTGATGCCATGGGTGCAGCTCCTGAAGGCAGTGCGAGAGGCTCGCAGGGTTTAATCTATATCACAAGTTGTACCATCAGTAGACGCTGCAGGGGGAAAGTCCATACATGGCGAAATCTGCATCGTTGTGGAGGTAGGAGGTGGCCGCGTGGCGCCCAGGGGCGAAGAACCCATGCCACTGGCGCGTATTACAGTCTCGCTCGGCAGCACAAAGATAAGTTTACCTTGCGGATGAGGTTTTCGGTTGTTTCGTACTTTAGAATTCGACTGCCTTGATGGTAATCTTTCCGGAGGCGTATCTCGGGCTTCTGTTTGCACAGAAGGCAGTCCGTAGTCTTCATAATGTGGTATAAAACAGGCGAAAGAAGAACGAAAAGCACATCTCGCAGCAAACACGTTTTAGCTCGAGAGCTTCTTCCACGGATATAATATACGGAATGCCAACATGCGGCGAGAACTGTTGTCCACGCCAGCCCACACTGTCAGTGCAAGTCAGGACATTCCTTGTCATTTTTTTCAGCTGCCATCAAGGAAAATAACCATCTACCTTGCTGGAATTGGCAACTATATTTGAAATAGCTAATGCATGCGAGTTTCACACTTCTTGACAGTGCTGCATCCTAAATCTTAGCATGATGCTCGAGCCGGAGGCCATCAGAGCAGCTTTTCTGAATGTGAATAAGAGGTCTAACCAGTGCAGTCACCAGAAATTGTAAATGGTTTGTCAGCGCCTCGGAAGGTGAAAGTTTTGCCACACTTCCTTTGTAAATTTTGAGGGGCTTGAGTGCTGCTTTCTTACAATACTTTCAGCGGCTTTAGATTGCTCTCAGAGTCACAGAGGCACAGGCATTCTTATGCCCGCCCTATCACATGTGTATATAGTCATGTTCCTTTGTCCTAACTCACAACATCCGGGTGCTATTTCTCAGAAAGCCGCGAAAAAAGAGTGGTGCATCCGGAAAATACTTGACAGTCGTACTGAATGCATCAGCGCCAAGCATAAGGGAATGTAATGCTGCAATAATGACTAGTTGGTTTTCTATATTCAAATATAAAAGCGTTGAGTTTAACACTGAAGTGAAACCAAAGAACGAGGACACGATACAGGTAAAAAGGGCGAACTTTTAACTGTCTGTTCGTTTGCTGCTCAGCTTATACATGAATATAACAAAACGCGAGTGCATACAAAGTAAGAAACATTTAAGAAAATGCTATTAGTGCATCAGTAACCCTTACATCAACGCTTCCTATCGCACTACTTGACAGAAAATAAATCTCACTTTGCGTCAGCAGTATGGAAGGGTCACTTCTTCCAAGCATACGCATTGCCATGAGCCGATCCTACAAAATTTCTCTGGTGATCCATGGATAGTGTTGACACAGAGTGAGATTAATATGCTGTCTGACAGCGTTGTAGGCATTGATATAGCGGTATTTTATACATTAATACCTATTTCTGAAATGTTTTCTACCTTCTGTGCATTTGCTTTTTGTTATGTGCATATATGAGCTGAGAAGCATAAAAAATATCAGTTGAGACTTCGCGCTCGTCAGCTGTATCAAGTTCTTGTCCTTTAGTGTCAATGTTATGTTAAATGCAGCGTTGTAGTATATTAAGATAAGTGAATGTTTTTTGCGCCGTTCATCAAAAACAATTTGGCAGCGTACTCGATATTTCTCTGACAATTTGTTATTACGTAGAACAAAAATCAACTTTTTTTCGCAGTTCCCGTTCCAACCCAAAACATCAGCATGTAGCACACGGAGGTTTACGCTTTTGAATGTAGTTCTGTTTCATTTAACGATGCCTCGAAGGGATCACCTGCGCCAGGGTCGAGCATAGTGAGTAACCTGTAGCTCTCTTTAAATCCACTATCTACACGTGCAGCGCGGCCCATCATCGAGGGTGTTAGCAGGCCGGAAACCTTCTTATGTTATCTACGGCAAGAAAACACCTCAACTTCAGGAAATTATTCAGGAGACTAGTGCAGGGACTTCAGTGCCTCGTTACGACATATATTTAATACCAAACGGACAACTGTCCCTGAAAGCAAGAAAAGAATGAGAAAAGTTTATTTTTGACATTGTAGGACTGTTACATTTTGGACGTTTTAGTATAAGAGCCCCAGCAATGGACAACGGAAACGACGTTTTTGATAAGCAGCCAACGTATTTTTTGTATGCATCTGATTCACAATAGGCAGGTAATATTTATGAGGCTTTTATTTACAGGCAGGCATAAAACACGATCTGTAAATAGTCGGTGGCTGTTTTTTGCGAGCTTTCATCATTTTGTCTACGTCAATCCTGTGCTAAAGTCATTTTGCCATGTACTTTCCCCAAAGAGATAAGTTTTGCATTGGGAACTAAAGTAAAGGAACCATAGCTATACATAAATAAAAGATGTTCACGTTAATAAAATACTGTCAATACTGCCTGTCATCATTTCAAATGGTCGGCGCTACAGCCAATGAGAGTAGTTGTCTCCTGTGCTGTATATAGAGAGTTTTAAATTTTTCGCTTCAGATCCTTTTTTTTTCTCAAAATCGTGCAAGATACTTCGTGCAGTGCCCACGGGAGGGTCATAGCGTAATTATTAGACGAATAATTATCGTAAGTGAGATTATCAACATATCGTTTTGATTCCGAGAGATAGCATTCTACCACGAAGTAGTACGCTGTCAAAGCTACAGGTCAGATTTGTTTTATATTATTTCGTTACCGGTAACGTAGATCAAAAAGCCGAACAAAAATGCTCATCTAAGAGCTCGAATAATTGGTTTTCACACGGTGAATCTTTATAAAGTGGCGCCAATGCGCCTTTTATCGCCGCCAAATTCATCATCCAGTTTTCGGCATAAAAATATTCACGAATGGAGTCTATATTTGGGTTATAAAGAAAGTGAGCAATGCTGTTTCATAGACGCGCAATGCGTGAATGGCAACGCAACAAATTTTCAGGTGCGTATAGTAAGCACAATCGATATTTTTATCCATGTTGTCAAAATAGAATATAAAAGAAATGACTAACCTTTGATGTTCACAGCCTTTAATTTCGCTGTATAACAATGCCGCTTAAAATCATAAATAAAGGTTATTTAATTCCTTATAGTTAATTGTATAATTCTAAGCCTAAATAACAAGTAAAGTTTCCTATTTCTGTAGAACTCTTCTGTAGAGCCTGATTTAAGGTATCTCGCAGTAATTTACGGAACAAATTTGTCTCACAAAACTTGAGACAGCAGGTATGCAACCGTCTAAGCTAAACCTGAGAATTCTTTTTCTTCTTTACACTTCGACTCGTGGCAATGGTAAAGGTTGATTTGAAGGTTACTTTCTTTCCTAGTAACAATAGCCTCGATGTCGCATATAAGTATACCAAATGAAAAAAAAAACATAATGCAGAGATGTGACCTTTGTGAAAACTGTGCTCATAAAATCATCCTAACTACCAGCCCAATTATAAACCAAAAAATATTACTGAGCCTACGACGGAAGAGATAATTAGAATCGATTAATAGGCCGCTATTGAACTACGTGTTCTTGTGCAAAGTTGTACATTCCGGCATTACCTTAAACTATTATTTAGTTTTGATGGAAGTTATTTACTACCGTATGTATTTATTTCCTTTTATTATCTACAGCGGGGCTGTATTACAGACCATATTCGCAGCCATTGCCCACCGATATACCTCGGGCTCGCTAGGTACATTCGCAGCGGAAGAGAACCGGTGGTGACTAACTAAAATGGGAAATTATTATAATATTTTTTGTTGTAGAGCTCAATCCACCTGTTCGTTACTGCGCCACTTCCGACGTCATATTTAGAGGCAGCTCCATTTTATTGCGGCATGGAATAAACAAAATGTTTATCTTGCCTCAGCAATCTTAACGGCAAGCCGACACTTTTACGCAATAGCGTAAAAGCCTCGCGTAGCAAAGGTTTGAGCTCGAAAATGAACTTGATTAGGCGCACGTGGATTCACACCGAAATTGTGTCGGAATCGTTCTTTGTGCCGCACTAGTGAAGGAGGGGGGAGCGGGGCGTCATATCACTTTGCGTCCCATTTGGCAACCATCGTCTATTAAAGCTATTGGCTATATGGCTGTGTGGATTCAAGTCAATGACGCAATTGCCTCTGATGCCGTTCATTTTGCCCATAGATATTTACTCTACACGCAAAATTACCGTGACACGCATCATGCGCTTTCCTATGCCCCAAAAGCAACCAAATAAACACTTCAAGAAGTGCTCGGAGTGAAAAGCAGTTGTAAAAAGGACTATCGCGTCTTCTCTCAAGGCGAAGTTTTAGCGTCAACCTGATTTTTGCAAGCAACCTGCGTAGTTATATTCACAGAGATTATAATGCTTGAAGGCTGCAAAGTAGTGCAAACGTCCGATTAAGCCATCAAATTAAAGTTGAGAGGCTTTCTTCTCGGTCAAAATAAAGCCAAGCTCCTCCACCTATACCCGCCCGCAGACACAGGGACTGCAGTGCTGAAGCCGTGAGCAACACATGAATATCTGGCATAGTGTTACGGAGGGCATTCGTGAGCTATGTGCAATAAAATACTTTGGTATTAGAAGTTCAATTTAAAAATAAAGCACTTCGAGCCGCACATTTAGTGGCCTTATCATATTACAAGCTTCCTCACATGCACTATTTAAGTGACATGAAGAAATATAAAGCGAAAGATACTCAAAGGAATGTAATCGGTGCCCCTTTCCTTATTAAAAATGTTCAATCTAGTCAAAGGTTACTACTTATGCAAAAGGGTAAATGTCGGGCCAGGCAGCTTTCATCTTGTAAAGAGCAACGCCCTCTTCAGCAACGAACGCTCAAAGAAAGATCGCAGCAGTCTCGACCACATAGCAAAAAATATTAATTTTTCTCTGCTCTAACCAAGGACCCTCAAGTCAAATGCCTATCGCCCGCTCACGGAGTAGCATGTGTCGTAGAGCCTACACATATATTTTGTAGTGGAAGAGATATATAGATGCGGTACCGGATAAAAAATGGATATCACACTGCTACAATTTCACGGAGCGGGTGCCAA
>JAJIZL010015171.1:152731-166875 GCA_023969395.1 Amblyomma maculatum | reverse complement strand
TCGCAATTACAGGAGTAGCGAAGTACGTTTCCGCTACATTTCTTCTGCGCTCTGCGCACATGCAGAGCCATCTTGCGGCAAATACAGAAGAACCCCTCCTCGCAATGTGAGGCGCTGTCCCGACACGTGGCGCGCCACTCGCCCCTGACGTTTCGCCGTGCACCCTCACGGGTTGTAGAATCAAGCGTCTTTCCTTTCTTTGGATCACTATCTTCGCTCACCCGCTTCTCCCCTTCGGGCCGCGCGGGTACCGGTGCGAGGATACCCCAATACCCTTGCGTTTAATAAGTTTCCTCGACGAGGTGCAATAACGCTATCGCGTTCCACTCTTGAAGGCGAAGCTTGAGCGTCCTCCAATGTTTCTTTCTAACCAACGTACCTACGATGTGGTCGATTGTTCCGTCATTTTAATAAAGCCCGCGAGGTATGAAAATAAGATGCCACGTTACTGCACTCGTGTGTAATAAGATCGTAAGGTTCCCAACAACGTTTGGAGGATCGAAACGTAACCGGTGACCCTGCACAAGTGAGTGGCCACCGTTCATTTCGACGAAAAGCACTATGACACATATTAAAAAAACGAGCCTGCTTGGAATTAGGCAACTTCAGTCGTCCTTCTTGCTTTATTGTTTGGTCACTGTCGAACTTTTATAAAGGCTCTGTGCGAGTCGACTGTCGGTGGCCTACCCACCACTGATCGCTGATCGTGGCTCGAACGTACTGTGCTCCAGCAGAATGTGTTAACGCTATTTCGATGCTATGCTGACAGTGGCGTCAGCCGCTCATTTGGAAGCGCTTGGAAGCGCTGCATTGCAATAACGCAACCACGTGGTCATGTGGTATTTTGTTTGTCATATTTCGCGGTCTTTCTTTAAACGCTGGATAAATGATGATGTAGGAGATTTGTTAGTACAGAAAAAAAACTGGGTGGGTTCTCTCTTAACCCTCTCTACAACTAAGTGTAGGCCACTTGGACCTAAAGCCAATACTAGGGGTCTTGCATAATTTATCTTATTTAATTATCGATTTAAAGAGAATATTGTTACGGGGATGTACTTAATGTGACGGCACTGCGATGGACTGAACTCGACGCTAAGACTTCGGTAGCCGTGCACAATCTACTCTCTCAGCGTCGTTCTCTTTTTCAACGCTTCGTCGTGCCCGTGTTCCTCGATCGTCGTCTTTGTCAGTGAGCACACTTTGGTCCCGCGTTTCCCGGTAACACTACCCCCCTCGGCAAAAGGCACCGTCCCGGTGCGTATTAGGCGTGCGGTGTGGAGGAGAAGTAATATGGCTTGAGGCGGGCGACATGTACAATTTCGGAAGTGGGTGTAGCAGTCGGTGACTTTGGGTGGAGCGGTGCAATCTCATAGGTCACGTCGGTCACTGGGCGTAGTACACGGTAAGGACCCGTGTAGTGGGGCAAAAGTTTCTGACACAATCCCACACGACGGCACGGAAGCCAGAGCAGCACCAGATATTCGGGAGGATAGTGCACATCGCGGTGGTGAGCGTCGTAGCGGCGTTTTTGAGCTTCTTGAGAGACGGTGAGATTGTGACGAGCAATCTGGCGAGCGGCGTCTGCTCGGGCGATGGTATCGCGGGCATAGGTTGTGACGGGGCCAGCGGCGGAAAGCAAAGTGTCGAAGGGCAGTAAGGGGTCGCGTCCAAAGAGAAGATAGAATGGAGAGTACCCAGCAGTGTCATGACGCGAAGAGTTATATGCAAAGGTGACAAATGGCAGACTAATATCCCAGTCGCGATGACTGTCGGATACGTACATTGCGAGCATGTCGGTGAGTGTGCGGTTAATACGCTCCGTAAGGCCGTTCGTCTGAGGGTGGTACGCAGTGGTGAACTTGTGCCGAACGGAGCAAGAACGAAGTATTTCCTCAACAACTCGGGAAAGGAAACAGCGGCCATGGTCGGTAAGTAGTTGACGGGGAGCACCATGGTGTAGTATGACGTCGTACAAAAGGAAGTCAGCAACGTCTGTGGCGCAGCTGGTTGGAATGGCGCGAGTGATCACGTACCGCGTGGCATAATCGGTGGCCACAGCGATCCATTTGTTTCCTGACAAGGACTCGGGGAAGGGCCCTAGGAGGTCAAGGCCAACACGAGAAAATGGCTCAGTCGGGATCCATTTGTTTCCTGACAAGGACTCGGGGAAGGGCCCTAGGAGGTCAAGGCCAACACGAGAAAATGGCTCAGTCGGGATAGCAATCGGCTGCAGGTGTCCAGGTGGCAGCACAGGGGGTTTCTTCCGGCGTTGACAGAGGTCGCAAGCGGCTACATAACGTTGGACAGAGCGGTAGAGTCCAGGCCAGAAGAAACGCCGGCGCACGCGGTCGTATGTGCGTGAGAGGCCAAGATGACCAGCTGTAGGGGCGTCGTGCATTTGTTCTAGAACGGCAGAGCGTAGGTGCTGGGGAACGACGAGCAAGTGCTCAGCGCCATCAGGTCGCATGTTGCGGCGGTATAGCGTATTCCCATGAAGGAAGAACAGGGCGAGGGAAGAGTCACGGCTGTGTGTGCGAAGGCGGTCGATAAGAGAACTGGGGGTTGGGTCCAAGCGCTGTTCGTCGGCTATGTGAGAAAAGTCCGATATAGAGAACACACAGGGGTCCGACTCGTGGTCAGTAGAGAAAGGGGGATCGACGGGATAACGGGACAGACAGTCTGCATCCTGGTGGAGCCGACCTGATTTGTAAACAACGGAAAAGGCATACTCCTGCAAGCGCAGTGCCCAGCGGCCGAGGCGGCCAGCAGTATCCTTGAGGGAAGAGAGCCAACATAGGGCGTGGTGATCGGTAATTACAGTGAATGGTCGGCCAAACAAGTAGGGTCTGAATTTTCCAACGGCCCAGACGAGAGCCAGGCACTCCCGTTCCGTAATAGAGTAGTTCTGTTCCGCTGATGACAGGAGACGACTGGCGTAGGCAATTGCGCAGTGTTGGCGGCGTTGTCGCTGTGCAAGAATGGCACCAATCCCGTGGCCACTGGCGTCGGTGCGAAGTTCCGTCGGGGCAGACGGGTTGAAATGGGCCAACACAGGAGGATTGGTGAGAACAGCGATGAGGGTGGAGAATGCGTTAGCCTGCTCTGGTCCCCAATGGAAAGGAACGCCTTTCTTCAGGAGATTGGTGAGAGGACGAGCAACAGCGGCAAAGTTTGGGACGAACCGGCCAAAATAAGAGCACAGTTCTATAAAGCTGCGGACATCACGGGGTGAACGGGGAGATGGAAAAACACTGACAGCACGAACTTTGTCAGGATCGGGTTGCACGCCGGTGGAATTCACCAAATGGCCAAGCACTTTAAGTTCGCGGCGACCAAAACTGCACTTCTTTGAGTTCAGTTGAAGTCCGGCACGGCGAAAAAGTGCGAAGATGGAAGAAAGGCGACGAAGATGGCTTTCGAACGAGGGCGAGAAGACAATCACGTCATCCAAGTAACATAGACAAGTCGTCCATTTGAAGCCGCGGAGTAAGGAGTCCATCATTCGTTCAAACGTAACAGGGGCGTTGCAAAGTCCAAAAGGCATAACCTTAAATTGGTAAAGACCATCGGGTGTGACAAAAGCTGTCTTCTCGCGGTCTTGTTCGTCAACAGAAATCTGCCAGTAGCCGCTACGAAGGTCGATAGAGGAAAAGTAGCGGGCTCCATGTAAACAGTCCATGGCATCGTCTATTCGCGGCAGCGGGTAAACATCTTTCCTTGTAATCTTGTTCAGATGTCGATAGTCGACGCAAAAGCGCCAACTGTTGTCTTTTTTTCTAACGAGCACGACTGGAGAAGCCCAGGGGCTGTTCGAAGGTTCGATGATATCGTTGGCCAACATCTTGTCGACCTCCTGCTGGATGACTTGGCGCTCAAAAATGGACACACGATAAGGCCTCCGATGTACAGGTTTTGCATCGCCGGTGTCAATGCGGTGAGTCACAACTGATGTTTGGCCCAGAGAACCGGCAGCAAAGTCAAAAATGTCGGTGAAGGATAACAAAAGGTTGTGCAGGTCCTGAGCATGTTCGGGGCTGAGGTCAGAGGCAATCATTGCGGGAGTACGGATGTTGGAAAGACGCTTGAATGTGGGCCAGGGTTGAGTGCACAAATAGTGCAGTCTGTGAGAGGAGACAAGGTAGCAAGGGATATTCCTTCGGGGAGAACTTGGGGTGACAGACTGAAGTTCAGGATAGGAAGGTAGGTGTTGTTCTGTGTAACGCGTACGATGACATGAGGAAGAACGACGTTGCGGTCAAGAAAGACCTCGGTGATAGGGCAGGCAACATAGTCACCGTCAGGCACAGGCGGGAAAGGTGACAGAGGTAGGTAAACAGCAGAGTCAGGGGGCAGGGCAGGCGAGCGAACTCGGTAGAGCGAAGGCGGGGTGTAGATGGAGGATGTTCTGAGCGGACAGGTAGGTCCAAACGAAGAAGGCCGCTGGAACAGTCGATAAGGGCAGAGTGGGCCGTTAAAAAGTCAAGGCCGAGGATCACATTGTGAGGGCACTGGTTGAGGACGATGAACAAAACAGGGATGTGATGACCGGCAAGGGTGACTCGGGCAGTGCACAGCCCAGTGACGGCAGCAGTACTGCCATCGGCAACACGAACGGTGGGCGAAGCGGCGGGGGTCTGTACTTTCTTGAGGCGGCGGCAAAATGATGAGCTCATTATCGAGACTTGGGCACCAGTGTCAATGAGGGCAGAGACGGGAACACCATCCACGAGCAGGGAGAGGAGGTTACAGGGCGAAGAAATGGGCAGAGGATTTCCAGGTCGGGGTACCAATGCAGCGTCACCTCCGGGAGCTGCATCGGCTAGTTTCCCGTGAAGCGGCCGGCAGAGGACGGCGAGGAACTGCGGCTAGGAAGAGGTGAACGGGAACGGCGGGCTGGCGGAGAAGGAGAGCGACTGGACACAGGAGGAGGCGGAGTGGTATCGGTGCGGGGCGGCTCATAACGAGGCGTGAAACGGCGGTGACCGTAATCGGAGTAGCGGTCAACGTAAGGAAAACGTCGAGGTGGTGATGTCCAGCGGCTGCGGCGACAGAGTAGAAGATTGAAGGCATCGTCGGCTATGCCTTTGAGGATGTGCCCCACCTTATCAGGTTCTGTCATGTCTTTGTCGACTTTTCTGCAGAGGGCCAGAACGTCTTGTATATACGTAATATAAGGCTCGGTAGATGTCTGGGCACGTGTGGCGAGGTCCCTCACGGAGTTTTTGTTTGCAAACATCCCAAGAGGGTATATCTGCTTCGTGTGTTTCGAACCACACGCGTGCCGTGCCAGTAAGGTAGAAGATGACATTGGCCAGCATCAGCGTGGCGTCCCACCTGTTGTGCTGGCTAACAAGCTCATAAAGCGAAAGCCAGTCCTCAACGTCGACCTCATCTGTACCGCAGAATGTGCCAGGGTCACGGGGGTGGGCTACGACGAGAGTTGGAGTTGCGGTGGTTGATGGAGCCGCGTCGGTAGTCATCGTGACGTTTCCGAGGTGACGGCCGCTGCGGAGATCCAGTGTCAGATTGTGTCGAACCCGCGACCTCCATCAAGATGTTACGGGGATGTACTTAATGTGACGGCACTGCGATGGGCTGAACTCGACGCTAAGACTTCGGTAGCCGTGCAGAATCTACTCTCTCAGCGTCGTTCTCTTTTTCAACGCTTCGTCGTGCCCGCGTTCCTCGATCGTCGTCTTTGTCAGTGAGCACACTTTGGTCCCGCGTTTCCCGGTAACACTATAAAGAATACTCTAAGGAGGACTGGATGACGACGAACAATATGACGTCGGTTTCAGTCCTGTGCAGTGCTAAAGCTTTTTAATCCCTAGTTAAATGAAATGCCCAGTAAATATATTCACGTAGCTTACATTAGTGCACTGCACTCCTATTTGTAACCTAACCAGTAAGCATGTTCTGTGCATTGATGTTTTTCGTGAGTCTTTCTGCTGCGTAAAAAATATTTCCAATCTCAACAAACACAAAATGTGCATGGCAGTCTGTGGGGGGGGGGGGGGGGGGGAGGGGGTTACTTGAAGCTAGGCCGACTATAATCACCTTAACAGGATAAAAAAGTCGCTAAGATGTCGTCATTTTTGGCCGGACATTCGAAGAGCACAACGAACGCCTCGCTCTCGTGCTTGACTGCTTCAACAACGCCGGTCTAGTACTTAATTCGAAGAAGTGTCGCTTCGGTGAGCGTCAGATTTTGGTACTAGGGCACATCGTCGATCGTGAAGGCGTCAGACCTGACCCTCAAAAGACCGCGGCCGTTGCATCGTTTCCAACACCTCAGAACGTGAAGGAACTCCGAAGTTTCCTAGGACTGTGCTCATATTTCCGCCGCTTCATTCCCCGTTTTGCTGACACATCTAACCCGCTTACGTGCCTTCTCCACAAAGACGCTCCCTTCGAGTGGACATCAGAGTGTGACTCTTCTTTTTGCCAGCTCAAGTTTTTACTAACGTCACATCCGATTCTCCGGCATTTCAATCCTTCTGCTCCAACGGAACTGCACACGGACGCCAGTGGTGTTGGCATTGGTGCTGTGCTGATTCAGCGTTACGGCGACAAGGAACATGTTATTGCTTACGCCAGTCGTTCCTTAAGCAAACCTGAACGCAATTACACAATCACTGAGCAAGAATGCCTCGCGGTAGTTTTCGCCGTTCAGCGGTTTCGCTGTTATCTATACGGGCGTCCCTTCACAGTGGTCACTGATCATCATTCTCTGTGCTGGCTGATAAACCTCCGTGACCCATCTGGCCGTCTTGCACGGTGGGCAATTCGTTTACAAGAGTTTGATTATACAGTTTCGTACAAGAGTGGAAGCCGGCACGCTGACGCGGACTGTCTCTCACGTTTACCGCTTCCCACAACGGAATGTGACGCCGACAATTTTGATCATTACACCGCTGCGGTTGTACCTCCATTCCCCGATACCCGTACGTTCCGCACTGAGCAGAGGAAAGATGAGAATCTCCAACCGTTCTTTACCGCTGCAAGGGACCCTATAGCTTCTAGTCTCTATTGTATACGGAGTGGTCTTTTGTACAAAAAGGACTATTCTCCCACTGGTCTCCGCTATCTTCTGGTGGTGCCAGTCAGCCTACGCTCCTCTGTTTTGCGCGTTATGCACGACGACCCCACTTCGGGACACCTGGGATCTGCGCGGACGCTCTATCGCATCAAAGAACGTTTCTACTGGCCCCGGATGCGTGAAACCACTGAGAAGTATGTGGCTAGCTGTGCTCAGTGTGCGTGTCACAAACGTCCCGCCGGCACTCTTCCTGGTCTTCTTCATCCGGTGGCGCCTCCAAGATCCCCTTTTGAGAAAGTCGGGGTAGACCTCTTGGGACCCTTTCCCAAGTCTCATTCTTGCAACCGCTGGATCGTCATCTGCACTGATTACCACACTCGTTACCGTGAGACGGCAGCCCTTCCATCGGCTACTGCACACCAAGTCTCCCTCTTCCTGCTGCACTTTGTTATACTGCGCCATGGGCCTCCCCGAGTGCTGATCAGCGACCGACGGCGTCAGTTCACCGCTGATGTTGTCGAAGAACTCCTTCGTTTGTGCCAAACGCAGTTCCGACATTCTACTCCGTATCATCCGCAAACAAATTGACCGAGCGAACCAACCGGACACTCACCAACATGCTTTCGATGTACGTCGCCGCCGACCAAAAGGACTGGGACACTGTGCTACCATTTATAACATACGCACACAACACCGCCCAACAGGAAACAACAAGTTACAGTCCATTCTTTCTCCTCTATGCCCGGTCTCCTCGACACATCCTCGACACCATCATCCCGTTCTCCACAGACGACGAACCTGAGATTGCTGAGATCCTGTGCCGGGCTGAAGAAGCCCGCCGGATAGCACGCTTGAGAACTCTCGCCTCACAAAAGCGCTCGAAATCCCGCTACGACGACCACCATCGCCACGTCACCTACCTACCTGGAGATATGGTCTGGCTTTGGCGTCCACTAAGGAAGCGTGGCTTAAGTCAGAAACTGCTCGCGCACTATATCGGTCCCTATGTTATCCTCGAGGCAATTAGTGACCTCACCTATCGGATTGCGCGCCTTACCAAAAGTGGCCGACGTTCTTCACGAACTGAGCTTGCCCGCGTCGCGCGTCTGAAACCCTGTCATCCTCGTGACTCGCCCGGAGGGCTTCGCCTGCGACGGAGGAAGTGTTACGGACTTGTTCTCAAACAGAGCACGGAGGAAGAAAGAAGGAAGATGAAGAAGAAGTGTGCGCGCCCGTTCGACCTCTGTCTTGTGGCACTTGTGTCGTTCCCGCTAGCCGTGTGTACATAGCGTACTGAACGACTAGAACGTCTCCGTCGCGACGCTAAGGGCGTAACAATATTATAGGAGCTAGCAAACAAATTTAATTCTTTCCAGACAGAGTTCGAACCGCCTTACATTCAGCTGAAAATGAAATCGCTCAACTAAAACGGTATTCCCGTTCACAGAACCTGGAGTATGAAGGACTTCCCTCGAGACCAGATGAAAACCTTGTCGAAGCTGTAATGTCGGATATTGATGTGGTACATCGAGTTCCCTGCAAAGACTAAGAAAGGCCTAACGTCGTTGTAAAATTCACATCATGTAGGGCGCGTAACTTGCTGCTCAACGCTGCTAAAAAGAACAACCTGTTTCCAGAATATTTTGGAGATGATGGGGAGGACAGGGTGTACATTAATGAACACATGTGCCCGGAAAACAAGATTCTACTTGGGAAAGCTAATACAAGGAAAAAGGAATACAAATGGAAGCTGTTATGGGTTGTGAACGGTCGAATTCTTGCGCGAAAAATAGAAAATTCAACTGTAGGGCAAAGTGTGGTGCTTGACGGCGTAGTCCGAGAAGGCGCAGAAGCGTTAGAAGTGGACACGATGTTGATAAAAGATGCAAGCCACTGGTCTTTGCGCTGCTCCGCAGGCATTTCACCGATGGTTAGAGGCGAGAGGATGGGATCAGCCGCCGTGGAGCAAGCTGGTTCGTTGGAGAGGTGAGAAAATTGGCAACCGTACAGGTAGGGTCGGAATTTCTTTAGTGCCCACACAATTGCCGAACGCTCCTTTTCAGTACATGAGTAGTTGCATTCAGCTTTAGAGAGGACACGACTCGCATACGCGACGACGTATTCGTGAAAGCCGTTTTTCCGTTGTGCCAAGACAGCTCCGAGGCCAACGCCACTCGCATCAGTATGGACCTCGGTGGGTGCTGTCGGGTCGTAGTGGCGAAGGATTGGTGGCGATGTCAGAAGATGGCTCAATGCGGTAAAGGCTTCGTCACACTCGGTCGACCAGGCAGTTAAGTCACTGTTCCCTCGAGTAGCTTCGTCAGTGGTGCAATAATAGAAGCGAAATTCCGTACGAAGCGCCGGAAATACGAGCACAGACCTATGAAGCTTCGAAGTTGCTTGAGTGAGACCGGTTTAGGAAACGCGCTGCTTGGACTGTAGACATGCAGGCGGTACCCAGTAGCTTTTTCAGCGCCGCTTACAACTTGCAGCACCGCAAAGCAGCAGCAGAAAGCGACGGTTACGTGACGCATCTCATCACAGATGGAAGTGAGGAAACTGAAGAATCAAAACTACATCACTACCTCCATAGACGATAGATAATCCACATGATAACGGACCAAATGAGCGGGTGTGCGGGCCACAGGCTGGCCGTCATCGACACCGATTACATACGCGCTTGCTCTTTGGCCATACATACGTACCACTCTGCCGCGGCTTAACTTACGTAAACCTACTATCATGCTATAACGTAGTCTAGCTACCACCGATTCTAGGCACTGTTCTTGCCACTGTACTATCCTTCGTAATTTCACACTTCACGCAGTACTTCCAGCCTTGCACACCTCGCATCAACTTTGGTTTGGCTACATGTGGCTGCTACTACAATCACACATCCGGGGATCTCGGATCCGTCCGAGTTTTTCAAAGTATCCCGGAGAAAAAACGCATCGTGTCTGTCAGACGTAAACACCACTGATACCTGATTCAGGGGTCCGCCGTACCCCTGAAAAATATTTCCCTGATCCGTCCAGCTTTTCCGACGTGTCCCGAACAAAAACGGACCGTGTACGTCGGAAGTACCTTTAAAAACATTGATCGGGTCCGTCCGACGTACCTTTAGCCACAGCCTTAATACGTAGATAAACCACTACTTTTAGTCAAGTAAATGGGCATTAACAGTTAGGCATAATTAAAAAGAGTGGTGAATACAAAATTGTCCTTCAAAATTGCACATTGTTCTACATATTCAATTCTTCCAATCGAGACTTGCGGCTAGAAATATCAGTCTCAATGTCGTCCTGGATGTTTTGTCCAGATAGGAAGCTGGACTGTAGTTTCTATCTGTCTGGTTGGATCAGTATTTGAAGTACTTCGATAACATTTTTGTGTGGTAGGTGCATAAGAACGTTTTTTTCAATTGTCCAGTAGGGCAACAAACTGTGGTTTCGGATAATGAAGTCCACTAGTTATTCTTGTCCTCGTAGAAGAGTGTACATGGGGCTGCTTCTTTCGCTAATTTCAAGAAGGATAGTTCAAGCGTCACACGCGAAGTCACTGATTAACTTACTATTGTATCAAGCGACGTAAGCTAAACCGGAATATGTGGCAGTTGGTAATTGGAGGACAATAGATGCCACCACAATTCCTTCATTTCCTCGGTTAGTGATTGCGGCAGAGCAGAAATGATTTCTTCGGTGACAACGCAAGCTGCCTTGATTTTGCTCCGAGATGAAACGTCCGTCATGATAACGTGGTCAAGTGCTGCTTTTACGGCCCCCGCATCACGCATGCCGTTATTTCAGCACATTAGCCTTACTTTCCTGAAGAGGTCTTCAATGGTGTCGCTATCGAGTTTTCTGGTGAGGACGAAACAGACACCTTTCCGCAGAAGGCATTTTACCACTTACACAGTAGACTTCGTGGTTAACAGAATTTATTTAAATGATTCAACTTCGCGGTGAACAGCATTTATTTAAATGTTTCTTTAGTGCTAGTATCCTTATTTAACTCTTTAGAAGTTTCTTAAATGTTTTCGATATAGCAAGTAGACTCTTATGCAATCGAGTATCACCTGCGTCATTCATTGGCCTCTTTTTACCACTTCCAGCACAAGTGGTGTCATGAACATCAAAGTGTTTTTGATTTACACAATAAGCTTAATACCACATAAAAATGTCATTAAAACAGCAATTGTTGCCAAAATGACAATATTGTTTACAATACAACACATTTGCTAATATATGTATTTTAAGACATGATATATATGTGATATGGTCCATAGGGTCACGAAGAGTCGGACACGACTGAACGAATGAACTGAACTGTATTATAAGAATTGCTCAAAGGAATTGAATTAGATGCATTCCGCATGCGCGCCGCCAAAACCCCTAAAATCATTTCGGACGTCATTTCTTTGTGCCAGAGCTATGACGAGCTCCGAAAACAGCGTCTCATGACGCGGCGAGCCATTTTCTCGGATGAAACACTATCGACACTGGATCTTCCCGGTGCTCCACAGGATCAGCAGGCGCTTCACCAGCAAATAAATTAGTTTGTGCGGGAAGAGTTGGCTCGACAGTTGTCCCTGGTTACCTGCAGGCCCGACTCTTCATCTATGTCGCCTCCTCTACAGTGTGTCATCCAGAAACAAGTTGCCGAGATCCTGCTAAATACCAACCCACACCATATGGCGGCCGCTTCATTGACGTACGTCGAAATGGCAAGCCGCCCACCGCCCGAAAGCCAACGTACGCGCCCCAAACCACGCCTTCAATCGCCAGCGGCCCGTGCATCCAGGCCACATACGCACCATGCTCAGCCTCACACCGGTCTCCGCCATCCGGATCCGTGGCTCACACAAGATAACCGCCCGATATGCTACGTCTGCGGTATAGCTGGCCATGTGGCACAGTGGTGCTGCGCGGGCATGCTCCAGCCTACGACGTATCTTTTTCCGAAGCTGAGTCCGCTCGTTCGCCTTTCCATCATTCTCCGACATGTTCCGATTCATATGCCCATCGATCGCCATTTCTCCGCCATCGGTCCTGCTCTCCTATAACCCGCCGATCACCACCCCTTCAGCCGGAAAACTAGGCGCCGCAGTTATAGAGGCAAGCACTGCGCCCTCAGTAACTTTATCAAGGCCTGTAAATATTATAGAGGTTTTAATCGAATCCGCTGCGGTTGATGCGCTTGTTGACACTGGGGATGTGGAATCCGTGATTAGTTGCAATCTGTAACGCAAGCTTAGAAAAGTGACGACGCCGATCCCCGATATTTCATTGCGAACCGCGAGCGCCGAAAAGATTCGACCAGTTGCAGCGTGTAACGCACGGCTCATCATACAAGGCCTCTCCTAAGTTACTAAAATCATCGTTCTCCTCACTCTTCTCATGAAATCATCCTCGGAAGGGACTTTTTGTCCGAGCGTAATGCTATCATCGACTGCGCACGGGCTCACATTGATTTGTTCCCGCTTTGTGACACTCTCGCAGACACAACCCCTGCTCCAGCTGCGCCCATTTTCGCTGCCGACTTCACTGTCCCTGCTTCCTCTTCTGTTCTTGCGCCTGTGAAATGTGACGCCATCAATGACGCTACAGTAATGTACACGCCGTCCGTCGGTTGTGCGCATAACAAAGATGTGCTGCTCCCGTATGCCGTGCAAAGCATTTCTGGTGGTATTAGCATTCTGTACGTCGCCAACCCGTTGCCTATTCCACAGATGTAATTTCGAGGAGAATCGCTTGACACTGTCTACATCATTGATCCCGCCGACGCCTCTAGTGTTATTGCAGACCCTACATTACCCGCCCTCACACCTCCCACTGGAGTCACCGACTCGACCACATCTGATATATCGAGTTAATCGCAGGACGCAGGCACGGGACTTCAACCGGAGGCATGCAGCCCAGGTACAGCACCCACTTCAGACTAGTGAGCAAGTCTGGGTGCGGGACATAAATCGCCCTGCAATTGTTCTGGGACCAGCCCAGTGCCCCCGGTCGTACGTCGTGGAGACCCCGAAGGATATCCTACAGCGTAATCGTCGGCACCTTGTCCACTGACCAACTCATCAGGGTCGAACGGCCCTGCCGAACCTGTCGCCAGAGTGGAGCTGCCCGAAACGGAGACATCCGGTAGCCTGTCCACTACTGCAGGGCCCACCACCTCGACTTCATCTGCTTCCCCCAACTCACAAACTACTTCACCCGCTCGTGTGTCCCTGTTTGGGAGAATAATGCGGAGACCAAAAACACTGAACTTGTGAGGTTTTGCTGGCGTTGTGCTATGGTTCCGTCTAAAACAAAGAGGGATGTGTGTGCGAGTGCCGAAAAGACTGGACTGGTGCGGTGCTGTGTTGTGGATACTTCCTTCTTGAACAAAGTGGGATGTAGTGTGTGCAAGTTACGCTAGGTGGCACAACTGCTTCCGCGGATATATATATTTGCGTACAATATAGCCTCAGGTCTTTGGCCTGCTGAGCGCTGGTGTGTCTGGCTGGCGTTGGTGCTTACAGAAGCACATCTCGCTACACAGAGCAGGCGATGGCAGGGATCATGAATGCCGATACGTCGCACTCCGCCATGTTGGCTCAGTGAATCTAGGCCTGGCTAGGCCTCTCGCTGGTCGGCGGTGCCGGAGAAACAGCACGAAGCGTTCCTTGAACTTGCTGGCGTCTTTAGAGGCAGTCTTTGCACGATTATCTCCCAGAAGGTGACGGTAACCCGGTGTCTTGTATGACGGTAAGCACGCGTGAAAAAAACACAAGGAGAAGGGCCAAACGAACCAGCAGCAATGGGAACGCAGTCACCTGCTAGAACCCCGCCGTCCCAAAGACCTTTCACGGGGACACCTATGGAGACGTCGACGACTGGTTGCAGCACTATGAAAGGGTAGCTACCTTCAACCTCTGGGATGATGCCGCCCGGCTTCGCAACGTCTACTTCAGCCTTGAGGATGGCGCTCGGACATGGTTCGAGAACCATGAAGACCAGCTGTCTTCCGGATGGACGGACGGACGGACGGACGGACGGACGGACGGACGGACGGACGGATGGATGGATGGATGGATGGATGGATGGATGGATGGATGGATGGA
>JAJIZL010015171.1:129189-144604 GCA_023969395.1 Amblyomma maculatum | reverse complement strand
TGCAGCCGTTGCCCTGTCCTGCCCGTCCGTTTGATCGTGTCGGCATAGATCTATACGGTCCCCTTCCTACAACTTCAGCTGGCAACCGCTGGATTATCGTGGCAGTGGATCATCTAACCCGCTACACTGAGACATCATCATTGCCCTCTGCTTCCGCACGCGACGTGGTTGCCTTTTTTCTGAAAAACCTGGTTCTTCGCCATGGTGCCCCTCGCGAACTGCTCAGTGACCGCGGACGCGTTTTCTTATCAGACGCTCTTGAGGCTCTCCTGAAAGAATGCCGCATCATACACCGCACCGCTACCTCGTACCACCCTCAGACGAATGGACTGACAGAACGTTTTAACCGCACCCTCGGTGACATGCTGGCTATGTACGTGAACACCGACCATTCCAATTGGGACCAAGTTCTACCGTTTGTTACTTACGCATATAACACCGCGACACAGGCCACTACTGGATTCTCTCCATTCTTTCTCCTTTACGGGCGCGAGCCGCCCTGTACAATGGACACACTTTTTCCCTACCGCCCTGACGTTTCCGAATCTTCCCCGCTATCCGATGCCGTCACGTACGCAGAAGAATGCCGTCAGCTCGCCCGCCCTCTCACAACAAAAAATCAGTGGCAACAAAAATACCTCCCCTGGCCTTTCAAAGAAGTTTCTTGCTCGCTACCACGGGCCATATAGGGTCCTCCAGCAAACATCTGCAGTCAACTACGTAGTTGAGCCCGTCAAGCCCTCTGCGGACTTGCGTCGCCGTGGTCGTGAAACAGTTCACGTGAACCGACTGAAGCCATTCTATGACCCCGCTGTGCTTTCCGCGCCATAAGTCGCCAGGATGGCTCTTTTTTTTTACCCGGGGGGAAAGTGTACTGTGATAGTCAGCACATCAGCCATCGACATGCACATTTATCTTCATTTCATTTACTCTCGACCAATCCTCTAAGGATTTCAACGCACTGTTACATTGCTCAACAAGGAGATTAATATCATTGCCGGCGAAAAAAAAGTAGAGGCCCTAAAATGCTTCCCTGCGGCACTCCACAATGGACAGTTTTAGCATTCGATGTATAGGTACCTATTTTCACAACTTGAGTTCTATTGGATAGGTAAGATTTTATAAGAGCTAGTGCCTGTCCTCGTATACCATAATTTTTGTTTTGTTTTTACGGAAGCCGAACTGGTGTGGTGTTAACAGATTATGTTTTTCAATGAAATTTGCCATCCTCGAATGCAAGAATTTTCAAACAGCTTTGAAAAGATTGGAAAAATAGCTACCGGCCTGTAATTTCCCAGCTCATTACGATCTCCTTTCTTGTATAGAACAGTAACTTTTGCACATTGCATTTTAGCTGGAAAAATTTCCGATTTCAAACACATGTTAAAAATAGAGGTGATTATTGGGGCAAGAATGTTGACTACATGTTTGATTGGGCGTGCTTGCAAACCATCAATGTCACAACTGCTACTGTTGTTTAAGGCTCGCATAAATGACACGATTTCGTCCAGTGTTACGGGCTGGAGCTATATTGTGTTGTTAAATGAGTCGAAACATATTTGCTAGCATTAGATGCCGTAGTGCGAGCAGGAGCGATACTTGTGAAAAAATTGTTAAGAGTATCAGCTAGTTTAACACCGGATAATTCTTTGCCATCAATTTGTAGTTTCAATAAAGGCTTATGCGAGTGACCACGATTAAGGAGAGTGTTCAACCTCGACCATAACAGACTGTCTTGACGGCACCCCATATCAAGAAAAGATAAGTAATATGCTGTGCGTGCATTTCGCAATTTTTTTTTGCAAGCTGATTACGATGCTGATATAACTTGTCTCTCGTTTTCGTTTCATATCGCAATTCAGGTGTAATCCATGGTTTGTGTTTTTTTTTACTTTTTTGCATGTTCTTAACGAGAAACTTTTGTGGTATAACTGTGTCAGTATATCCACAAATTTATTGTACGCTTCACTGGCATCTGTAAGATCAGCGATCATGTTCCATTCTGCTGACAATAGAGCGTCACGAAAGGAATTCAGTGTTGTGTCTGTTATTAGTTGGTACATTAATGGTGGAAATTTTTCTTTCCTTATTGACCTACTTGTTTCCAAACACAAGAACACCGGCAAATGATCGCTGATAGAACAAGATAAAACTCCAGATTTAGCGTTCGACTGAAAGGAATTAGTAATAAACAAATCTAGGGTAGAGTGGCCTTCGGGGGTAATTCTAGTTGGTGTATTAATAAAATTGTCAAAACCATTCGATAATATGACCATATTGAAAGCATTTGATGATGGACTGTTCACTCATATCGACATTGCAATCTCCACCCGCTATCATAGGTTTAGAGTTGTGGTTTTGAACGACATAAGCCAGAAACCGATCATAAAACTGCAGAAACGCAGACAAATCACCATTCCGTGGTCGATAGCACGCAGAAAATACATGTCTTGCAGTACACAGGGTTAACATTTCATAGTCTGTTGAAAGAACTGTATAAGAATCAAGGATTTGACGTTCTACATCATTTGTAATCAGCAGTGATACTCCACCCCCTCGAGAGTGCGATCTGTTTAAATAGTAGGTATCGTAATCAGGCAACCTAAAAACATCGCATTCATTAGTGCTCCATGTCTCGGTTAGCATGATAACCGAAAATTGAAAGAGAATCCAGTAAATAACTCTTCCAGGGATGACACCTTATTTCTGACGGAACGCGTATTCAGGTGGATACATTTTATGAGAGCTGCAGGAAATGCTGGAACAATTTTATCTACATCATTGGTAAGCAAAAATCCATTTCATTATGCATTCTCTTTTGTTGCAAAAAGAAACTACCCTTTAAAGGTCGTCAAGCTCCCCCTTCTCCCTGATGTGAATTGCAGTAGCTCCATCGGTGTTTGCCGAGTCAAGTTTCCTTGAAAGAAAATTTGAGGGTCTCATCCCTCAGGGCGTTTTTTTTTTTTCTTAAGCCACGTGTCTCTGGTTCCCTGCTTTGTGAAACGGACAAGAATTCCTGGCACACTGTCTTGCCTAGCGGTCAGCCGATGCAAGGCTGCAAAGTCAGCCTCTTCGAGCTGAGGTATCCGGAGCTTATCAGCGACTTTATTTAGACAGCATATCAGTTTTTCGCCCACCACAACAGGGATTCCGCAACTCTTTTTCTTAGCCCTTTAATTTCAGTGCCTTGATTAGCAATCTTTTCTTGAAATTCGTCAAATTTCTGCGACAGAAACTGCACTGCCTGTTCCATGCTGTCTACTTTCTCTACTAGAGCCGCAAGAACCATGCTTACATCAATGTCGTCCTCACTACGACTGGCCCGCGAGCCTGCGCTCTTACATGTTACACATTTCCACGCCTTCTTAGCCGCCTCATTTTTGGATTTGTAGGACTTTTCTTGCAAACCAGCACATTTCCCGAAGTGGTACATATATGAACACTCAGTACATTTCACAGCCCCTTCTTCCTGTACAGGCAGCTGGCACGATAAACAAATATCAGACATAGCGCGAAAGAATCAAGAAACAGACAGAAATAACAACAACTAGCCACAAAGTTCCCCAAGGCAACTGTTACCTAGTTCTTTTGCATAACTGTTTGGCAGTGGCAGTGGTGGCAGCAGCGACAGCGTAAAGGAAGCATTGAAGTGCAAAAGAATGCTCTGGGTTACTAACCTGCAACAGCAGAGTAAAAGAATTAGACGTGGCTCCAGATGCTGCCGCCGCTGCCAAATGACCGACCGGGAAACGCCCCACAATATCAAGATGTGATGCGTCGAACGGCGCTTGCGCAGATGGTATCCTTGCAGTCTTGAATCCTGAAGCAGAGTACAGCCTAGCGTCCGAACTTTGTCACAGGAATACGGACGATAAGGATGGCCACCGGAAAATGGTAGTTCTGACGATGGCCCGGTAGGATCGTAAGCAGCACGGCTTCAGTGCGGCAACTGCAGCAGCAGAGTACAAGAATTATACGTGGCTCCAGATGCTTCCAGAGCTTTTAACAACGTTTCCTTACTTTTTGGAGCGAGTTCATTAATCAGCTTGATCGGAATTCCATCTATTCCTGTAGATGTGTTTTTAGGAATATTTTTTTCTGCCTTTTTACAGTTTAGATTGGTCAGTTCTTAGCTGCTTTGCATTCTGCTAACTTGTGTTGCTTCCTGAATTTCGGAGATTGCCCTATCGCCGCTCTTAAATGACTCGGCTATAACTGATGTAATGTAGTTCACTGCGTTGTCTCCCTTTAAACAATTTCCCTCGTTATCTTGAATCCGATCCTACTTTCTTTGATTCTTCTTCCCTAGCCAGCTTATACGGTTCCAGAATTTTCTTGCTCCGCCTCTAGAGGCATCGTGTATGTCAGCCATCCAGCGATCGGTGGACTGCCTTATTTTACTTTGGACGAGGGCCTGCACCTGAAGTTTCTTTTGTCGATGTGATTACCATTTTTGGTCGATTTCCTCCTGAGATACCTGTTCTTTATTTGCCACTCGGTGTTCCCTCGAAGCAGCCCGTCGTCGTTGAATAGCTTCCCTGATTTCCTTATTCCACCAGCTCCGTGGCTTCCTCTTTCCATTCCAGCGGTTTGCTACTTTAACCTCCTGAATTTTCCTCCTTATGAGTACCTGTTCATAATCCCAGTCTTCCATGGGGCTTTTCTCTATTGCTTCCTATATGTCTGCTGCTATCTGCGCTATTTGATCGTCGTTTAATTTTGCGTTTACGTTTTGTCTAAGTTCCATTTCTCTTTTCATCAAGGGCCCCATCTGCAGACTAATAAGTTTACGATCGCTTCCCAGACTACACTCCCCTTCTTCATCTATTTCCATTTTTGTGACCTTGCTATAAATTTTCTGCGACATTAGACAATAGTCAATGGTCGTCTGCCTGTTTTGTTTCTCTATTTACTATATAACTAGATCATGTCACTCACAGAAATCTAGCATTAGCTTTCCGTTACAATCCGTATATCCATCCAGATCGTCGATGTGGCCGTTCATGCCCCCCAGTAGAATAATATTGGTCGCGTTTCCAAACTGGCTTATATCGTCACTGAGACATTCAACAAGATCCTTGTTTTCTGGCCTGCCTGCCTGTTCCTAAATAAACTTCCCCTAGCCATGTCCTTATGCCGGAAATTGTTCCTGAAACCCAGATATGTTCTTTACAAGGTGATTTATTTCTTTGCCAATATGTTCCCTGGTGTATCAACATACCCCTTCACCCTTTTTTTCCTTTCTCGTTCTGTTGCACCCTTCCCAGACGTAGCCTTCTATAACCGGCGGACCTTCTAGATCCCTGAGATGAGTCTCGCAAAGAGCGTACACACCTTGTCATCCTTCAACTGATGTTCTATCTCTAGCCAATTTGCTCTTTTTCTACCTACTTGCATGTTTATGTAGTTGATCCAAGTGTTAAATTTCTTTTTTGTACTTTTCTTTCTCGACCTACTCTTTGCCATTTTGGGGGGCTCAGCCTCCATTATTACACTTTCTTCTGCTTCACTTCTAACTAGCACTGTGCAAGCAGTCCTCGCGGACCCCCTAAAAAAGCTACAGCCCTGCCTGCCAGGCGCCAGCCGATCTCAGCTCCCACCCTTTTGTTAACGTGAATCACGGCCGCTCGATGGAAGCGCACTAGGTGCGGCCTGCTACATCGCCCGAAACCGGCGGGAGGCGCCTACTTCCAGTCGCCACCGCCGCGGAGCCACCGTTCGGGGACAGCCGCGCGCGGAGAGCTGCGCCTGGCTGCGCTTTGAGGGAGGTGTCGGCGGGGTAGAAGCGCTTTATTTTAAGGAGATAAGAGCTCCGCTTCACACAATTTGGCAACAAGATATAGTATGTATACTGTCATGTCTAGTGCGACCATGTCAGCACTTAGCGCTTGCTCGGCAAGGATGTACACTGGAGTGTACCCCGAAAAACTTATAGTCATGGTGGTTGAAGGCCACTCGAATGGAGAGCTCGCATTACCGTGATGTTGCATCGGATCCAGTTGTTCGCCACATTAAAATGTGACCCGACTGTGAACAATTCGAAGCTGTTCAGCTGCCATGGTAGCCTAATGCATAACCACTTAACTGTGTCGCGAATTCCGTGTGTCATTTTCACACCATTTACTCATTCCTGCCTACAGCTTTATACACAAATTGATGTCAACCTGTTCTAAGCTGCCAGCGCTATCCAATAAAAAAATGTTCACTATGAGCAACCTCTGTGAAAATGCGACATGTAACCAACCTTCCTCTCTCATTGTGACAAATTTTACGGCGGAAATATGAAGATGTTTATTAGGTTCAATCTAGACGATAACCTGGGATCTTCGACTCAGTTGGAGACCTTAAACTTTTGTACGCCAGAACGCTATCCGTCATGACTTCCCGCATTTGGCATGACCGGACAAAGTAAGCGCGCTTGATAGAGCCAGCCTGCCTCAAGGTGCTACGTATATGCGCCGAAAGTTTTTAATATTTTTATTTGCTGCTCGCAAACCCTTGCAATTTTGTTGGTTCGTAATTTTCAATGGAAGAACGCGCATCGAGTGTTGCTGTTGTGAAACTATTAGCTTTGATCACAAGAATGTTCACGCGTCAGAGCGCAACTGCAGCCGAGATTTAGCGAGCAGGCAAGAGCCAAGTACGCTTATTTAATGGCCACGCAAAAAAAGGAAGAAAATTACCAATCGCAGACGGAAAACTTTCTTGAGAGGTTTATGCATAGCCATACACATCGCTCCACTGTTGAGTTGACAATTCCAGCCCAGCTCGCTATCAGGGGGGGGGGGGGGCAGCAACTTAAAGATATCTTGCATAGCGCCTTAACATGGGCACGATCCTTGTTTTTACAGATTAGCTGCAGGTACTGTGTACAGTGAGAAAACAATGATGAAACCAAAAGTTTACACAGCTCGCTACTTCACCGAACCTCTTCAGACTTCGTCATCCTGTTAATGTCCTTGGTTTTCATTAACCTGTAACTGGTCCAGTTGCCTATACTTCCTGCAACAGGCTCTTGCTCGACTGACATGTTGCCTCAAAACCATTACCAAATATCGCATAAATTAAGCAACAACCTCGTAGTAATAAACGAAACTTGGGGTTCTTAAGTCTCCTTGAGGAGCCTCGTTAGAGTGCCCGCACTTTGCTACCTGCTTATTCACCGTATTCCTAATTGCTGCCTCTGTCTCATATTATTAGAATGCAGCCTTAAGCAACCGCGTTATATGAAATAGCACCTTACTTATAGCTATATAAAGCCCCTCTTTACCGCAGCCGTACGAACGTGCCCTACAGGAGTATAGTGTGCCTGACTTGGGATCTAAGGGTCCCGCTTTCAATAATTCCCATTTCACCCTTACATCTTATTGACTCTCTCTGGTTTGGCAGCTCCTGCCACATTGAACATGTCATGTGTTCTTATTGCGCCAAAGGTGTCTGCCATATCACCAACTAAAGTGCCTCTTACCAGAGAGGTGTTTTTCCGACTGTCCGCCGACAGAGCGGGCGCCGGATTTTCTGTGGAACGTGGCTTTTCATTTTATCGCATCGGCTCAAACAGTCTCAACAGTATAAACAAATGTTGTATGCACAGGCTCCTTTACTTGCAAGGCCACTCAGACTAGCGCGGCAAAATTTAGAACAAATTGCATGCTTATGTAAAAAAAAAACCTTCGTAGCTTTTTCTGATATGTCCTCGCAGCATAACCTGCGAGAAAAGCTTCTGGTGCTGCCTCATCGTGTTCATCTGCCTCACAACACATAGTTAAAAATCCTAATTCACTGGCAAGCTCTCTGGTAACTCAATAGATTAAACAACGTGACGGGAACACAGGAAAATAGGACGACACAACTAGTGCGGTTATGCCGTCTTCTTCTCCTGTGTTCCCGTCGCGTTGTTTGCACGGTTAACCTATAATTAATCACCAAGTCCAATCTGCGGTCCCTTGTAGCAGCGCCGCTTTCATTTCAGAGGAAGCGAGTGCATTACCACTCCTCGCTGCTGTCTTTGCGTGAAGCGAGCTCAGCAGATAAAATTAGAGGGTCTCTTAGATGTCTCTTAAGCGCAGGACGGCGAAAGCCTACCCTTCTATCATTTGCCTCTCATCGTTTGCCACAGTTCGTCATTTCAAGTCGTCGTTTGATATATTGGTCGTTTCTTAGTCATGATGAGTCTGCCTGCGTAGTCATTGTAGCCCTTATCACTCATAACTAAGCAGGTTACTCATTTAGAATCAGCAGTGGTCATTACATGTCGTTTCACATATTGATAATTTCGTTGTCATTAACCATAATGATGAGTCATGCCTAGCTATTATAGTCATTACCACACATTGCTAAGCACTTTTACTCATTTCTGATCAATTGCGGTCATTACATGTCGTAGTTTGACATACTCGTCATTACAAATCATTTAGTCATTTTTAACCATTATTAGTTATTAGCATTAGTCATTATCTCTATCAATGTCTACAACTTTTATTGATTACCTATCACCATCAATCATTTTCATTCTTCATCTCCCTCCTTGCAGGTCCGCTTTTGCGACTGGCACACCAGTGCACAGATGCGACGCACAGATATCAGGCACAGCTTCTACGCATAGATTTTCGTTCCATGGGCCTAGAACGGCTTTCGCCTTAAAAATAAACGCATCCAGTCTCAACGTTAACGTGCTTGCACACGTGCGCACAAAAAAAGTTTGCGTTTACCACGCAGACGCGAGGCGAACGCGCTCAGGAAGGAAGCAAACCGCGCGCTCAGAGCCGGCGACCCCGGCGGCGACGTGTCCCCGAACAGTGGCGCCCTCAGCAGAAATAGCGGGCGCAACTGTAAACTCCCCAAGGACGCGCTTGCCCATTGACGGCGGCGCGACGCAGCAGGCCGCACCCAGTGCGCTTCCATCGAGCGGCCGTGCATGAATGCCATCTCGCTGAAAAGCCCACCAAAACTTGCTTTATATACCTGATTAACTTTCACCACGTCCTTTTCCAGCCTTCCGTTCAATCCTAGCACCTCTGGTGCTGTGCATACAACTATCTGCGTTTGCTGTTCTATATCCCTGATCTCGTCAACGCCCTTAGCTGAACTTTCCACCACTCCTGCAGCGTCAATATTTAGGACATCGTTTAGCCCCGCGGCTACTATTACCATACTGCGCTCTGCGGAGTTCTTCAACAGCCTATTTTTACTCTCTTTCAGCACTGCCCTCATTGTTCTCCCTAGGAAGGCTTCAACCAACACTATATTATCACCCTTTACAGGCTCCAAGATATCTCGCTTGCACCTGTTCATGTTAGAATCCCTGGCGATAAGCACATGGGCTTTCTCTCTCCCTCTCCCAACTGTTGGCTCCCGCTTTCGGTTATCTGTTTTTTTGCTTATGCTTATGCCCCTTTTTTTCAATTTGAGGAAGCTGTCCAAGCAGTTTCTGATTTTCGGCCCCTAACAAACGTACTGCATTTTCTAAATCATCCACACGAGACACTAAACTGTCCCTTTCTTGATCAAGTCTATCTAGACGCGCACTCAGTACGCAACACCGATACAAATAGTCGCTGCCTTCCGCTTCACCTACAGAGTCAAAACTAGTTTCATTGAGATTAATCTGCGACTCACATTGAGTACACTTTACCTTCTTTTGATTGCACACCTTAAGCGCTCATCGACTGAACTATATCTATTACGAATTCTCAGAATATACAAATTGCCGAAAGAGGACACAAGAAACGACTAGCAAACACGCGTTAAAAACCAATGCTGCAAATGCCAATAGCCTAGAAAAGAAGTATTTATTTAAACAAGATAGTTAAAGAATGAACGCCAATAAAATCTAGCTGCCGGCACGAAAAACCAAGTCGCTAGGACCAAGAGCTAAAATCTATTCTTTAGGCTGGACCTAACCTAACTAGCTGAAAACGAAATTAAGGTAATAGAAGAAAGAACTCATCTATTTGACGCCTCGGGAGCTCGCGCTGTCGCCAGTCCGTCCGTTTCCGGTAGCCACGTGCAATCGGAGGAGCGATGGAACACGCGTCCGCACCACACGGCTGTCAACTGTCAACATGGAGTGAGTTCAAGCGTCATCTTGCGGCTACTTACGGTAGCTCAGATCGCCGCGAACGGGTCGAACGCGCTCTCCAATCTCGGGTTCAAATGCCTAACGAAACCGTCGCGGCATATATCGAAGACATGACACGCCTCTTCAAGCGGGCAGATCCAACAATGTCCGAGGACAAAAATCTGCGCTACCTCATGCTTGGCGTCAAAGAGCAGCTTTTTGCTGGCCTGGTGCGCAGCCCGCCGAAAACTGTCGCAGAATTCCTTGCGGAAGCATCCACGATAGAAAAAGTGCTTCATCAGCTCGCTTCGGCACAGAATCGTACCGTCTACGACACCTCCGTCTCTGCCGAGTTACCATCGCATGGCATGGACGCATCGGCGCTACGGGAGCTCGTACGTTCGATAGTGCGCGACAAACTCAGACTGCTCTATGGCGCACTTCAACCAGCTTCTACCTCCATTGCGAGCGTTGTCCGCGACGAAGCGCAGCAAGCGCTCCGGCCTCCGTTTCCGAGCGGTTAACCTCACCCTGCTCCTCCTCTTACGCCACCTGAGTGTCAGCGTCCCACATACGCCGAGGTGCTAGAATACTCTCCACCCCAGTCGCCGACCCTCATTCCTGCTAACGTAGCTGCACCGACAACGGATTCCCGACCGTCTAGACGGAAAGCGGATAAGTGGCGTACCCCCGACCGACGGCCTTTATGCTTTCACTGCGGTGAACCGGGTCAGGTCTGTCTGCGCTGTCCCTACCTTCGACTGCGCCACGAAGGTTTTTTCGCCGATTCTCCGCGGCCTCGCTACTGCGAACGGCCCCGAGACGTTGAAGATTTCGTCAATGACCAGCGCCGTGGTGTTCCGTCGTCTCGTCTGCGGCAATCTTGATCACCGTCGCCCAGGGCTCGCCCTTCGCCATCTGCTGCGAGGTCCTCATGGGCAGCGCAGGGCCGATTGCCCAGCCCCCAGCGGGAAAACTGAAACCAGTGACCTTCGGGGGTCGGCTCGCTGGACATCGCTGCGCGGGAGACCCCCATCGACGAGGACACGGAAAGACTACGAATCGACATTGGAAAAGTCCGCGTTTGCCACTTATAACGCTACCTCGACGCCACCACGACGCACCGGCAACGACGACGAATTGCCGGTGGAACCGACAACGCGCCAACGCACCCGCAACAACGACGAATTGCCGGTGAAGCAGACGACACAACAATGCACTCGCAACAACGACGAATTGCCGGTGGAATAAATGACGCGACAACGCACCCGCAACGATGACGAATTACCGGTGGAACGGACAGTCAGGACTCAGAAGCCTGATATTCGCAAGCAGCTGTCGCTGGACATACCAGTAATACTGGATGGTCGCCATGTTCGAGCTTTGTTGGATAATGGCGCTGATTATTCTATTTTGAGCAGCCAGGTTGCCGTGATTCTCAAAAAGGTTTTGACTCCGTGGACTGGCACACACGTTCGCACTGCGGGTGGTCATCTGGGTTACTCCTCTAGGCATGTGCACGGCCAGGGTTCAAATTCAAGAGTCGACATTTGTGATAATCTGTCTCGTTCTGATAAGCTGCTCACGTGACCTAATTCGGGGCGTAGATTTTCTTCGTGAATATGGCGCAATTATTGACCTCCGAGATTTTAAGGTCTCGTTTTCTACTGAGAAAGCAGTGGCCCTCAGCAGTACACAGCGACCACTCAATGTGCTTCGAGTTTATGCGGACATTGTCAGGCTACCACCCCGAACCAGCACCTTCGTTAATGTCAAATGCAATGCACTTCACGTTGGTGACGCAATAGCCGAAACTAACGTCTCGTTACAGTTGACGCAGGAAGTCTGCGTGGCTCGCAGGTTGAGCCACCTTAACTGTAGTCAGTCCAAGGTACTTGTTACCAGTTTTTAGCACGAGTATCGACACCTTTTTCGGAACACTTCCGTAGCTTTCTCGGAACGCATATCCGAAGTCTCCAAGTACTTGTCCACAGAAACCGTGCCACCGCCCACATCCCTCGACAACCTCGATATTAGCTCAGAGCTATCGGTGAGCCAGCGTGAACAGCTGTTTTCATTGTTACTCGAATTCAGAGAGTGTTTGGCATCATCGTCACAAGTGCATCAGACTCCCATTTCCAAGCACCAAATCGTGACGTTCGATGACGTGCGCCCAATTCAGCAGCACCCCTCCCGCGTCTCTTCGACCGAGCGCGAATAAGTCAAAAGTTAAACAAATGCTCGAAGATGATGTTATCCACCCTTCAAATAGCCGATGGTCGTCCCCAGTTGTTGTAGTTAAAACGAAAGACGGCACGTTACGTTTTTGCGTCGATTACCACAAGCTGAATGCGGTAACTAACAAGGATGTTTACCCCTTGCCGCGGATTGACGACTCTCTCGACCACCTTCGCGTGTGAAGGAAGTACCTTTCGTCAATCGATCTCATATATATATATATATATATATACGAAGTTTATTTAGACAGATCTTAGGCTGTGCTAGAGAATAGCACACAAGAGCGGGGCAGAACCAGCTTCCTCCTCTTCTGCTTATCCCGCCAAACCTAATCTTCCTTCAATAAGGACCGCGGGAAGTGCGTGACACTGCCCCCTTCGCAGACGATGCCCGCCGGGCGAGTCAAGGTTCGTCACGTTGATAGAAGGGTTTCATGCGGGCCACGTGGACTACTTGAGACTTCCGAGAACGACGCCCTTGGGTGGTCACGCGAGAGACTACAAAGTTTACTGCGCTGAGGCGTTCCAATACAACGAAAGGGCCAGTATAGTGGTGCAACAGTTTCTGGCACAAGCCGCGCTTACGCAACGGCGTCCAAAGCCACACCAAGTCACCAGGGACATAATTAACATCTTGATGACGCTTGTCGTAGCGTTGCGTGTAGCGTTCCTGGGAGGCTAGAGTGCGAAGTCTAGCGAGTCGACGAGCTTCTTCAGCCAAAGAGAGAGTATGCGCTAGTGAAGTTTCAGCAGGGAGGCCCATAACGCACGAGGAGGCCCATGTCGAAGAATGATGGACTGCAGGAGGAACGCCGAGATATCAGAAGCAGTGGCTGAGGGTATAGCAGCGGTTTCACAGTACCGCGTAAGGTAGTCTACGCACACTATGACCCAGCGGCTTCCGTTGGAGGAACGGGGAAACGGTCCTAGAAGATCAATTCCCGCCTGTTCGAATGGGATTCGTGGTGGCGTTATAGGCTGAAGATTACCCGGCGGTGAGCAGGTTCGGTGCTTGATACGCTGGCAATGGAGGCAGCTGGCCACATAACGTTGAGTAGTTTGACACATCTTCGGCCAATAAAAACGTTCCTTAGTCCTGTGCAATGTCCTTGCGAAACCCAAGTGTCCAGCTGTGGCATCGTCGTGCATTACCCGAAGAACCTGACACCAAAGACTTGTAGGAACTACCAGAAGAAGCCGTGCACCTACTGACGAGTAGTTCTTCCTGTAAGTTCACCGTCACGAATGCAGAATGAGGTCGTAGGGTTCCGGGATTTTGCTGCCTCAAAAAGTGGCGCCAACTCGTTGTCGTGCCGCTGCGCACTCTTACCGTGCTTACACTCTTAAAAAACACAGTAAAATTGAATACTTGAAGGCGCAAAGCCCACCTCGCAAGGCGTCCACAGGGGTCACGAAGGTTTACAAGCCAACATAAGGAATGATGGTCCGTCACAATTTTAAATGCACATCCATAAAGATATGACCTAAACCATTGCACACCGAATACAAAAGCTAAGTATTCCTGTTCAGTTACTGTGTAATTACGCTCAGCCTTGCTCAAAGAACGGCTTGCATACGCAGCGACATGTTCATCGCCATTGTGGCGCTGTATGAGCACAGCACCAATTCTAACTGCGCTGGCGTCAATGTGAAGTTCTGTTGGAGCTGATGGAAAGAAGTGGCGTAGTGCTGGTCCTGATGTCAAAATAAGCTTTAACTGACGAAAGGCGGAGTCACAATCGGCAGTCCACTTGAAAGGCACATCTTTTTTCAGAAGACAAGTAAGGGGATATGCTAGATCAGCAAACTTCGGAACAAAACGCCGAAAATAGGAGCAAAGCCCCAAAAAACTCCTGAGTTGTTTTAACAATTTCGGCGGTTTAAAACAAGTGACAGCTTCGATCTTTTTCGGATCAGGCCTGATTCCATCCTTGTCTATGAGATGTCCAAGCACCACAGTCTGGCGTTCTCCAAAACGACATTTCTTGGAATTGAGTACCAGACCAGCTTTCTCAATACACTCCAAGACAACCTGTAATCGACTGTTGTGTTCATGAAACGTTTTCCCGAATATCACTACATCGTCCAAATAACACATACAAATGTGCCACTTCAGCCCGCGCAAAACTGTATCCATGAATATTTTGAACGTGGCTGGAGCATTACATAATCCAAACGGGATCACATTAAATTCATACAGCCCGTCTGGGGTGATGAATGCCGTCTTTTCTTTATCTTCCGGTTGCATGGGGATATGCCAATAGCCTGATCGCAGGTCAGCTGAGGAAAAATAGTAGGCGGAATGTAAGCAATCAATGGCGTCATCAATACGTGGCAGGGGATACACGTCCTTCTTGGTAACAGTATTCAGACGTCGATAATGAACACAAAATCGCCATGTGCCATCTTTCCTGAATGATGCCCTTATGCAGCATGTCACGAACTTGTTCTTCGATTGTTTGGCGCTCTGATGGAGATACACGATAAGGCTTCTGGCGGATTGTTCCTGTATTGATTCGGTGCTGAGTACGGGAAATGGGAATCCGTGGTGGCGAGTCCCGAGAGAAATCGAAAGCCGCAGTATGTTTCGCCAGAACTTCCACTAAACTGTGACGGTCACTTGTTGGCAAGGATCTGTTAATCATGACAAGAAATTTTGTCTCATCTTCTTCTGAGCATGCGGTAGGCTGGGAATTGTCTGTGCTGAGCACGGCCACTGATTTAAAAGTGTCTTCGTCAAGGTTGGCAAGTTTTAGACCACGTGGTAATACAACAGGTTCGTTTGAGCAGTTAGTCGTCCACAAAGAAGAATGGCCATTCATGACTGAGATGATGCAGCGGGGAATCAGAATACTTTTCTTCGCGCAGTTGAGGGTGAGTGGTTCAACCACAGCGTCGAACGCATCACTGGCACAGCTGGAACTGACAACTTGTACAAACTCTGCTGACATTGCAGGACTGACTATGTCTTCCGAAACCGAAAGCGTGCTAGGATGGGTCCGCGAATTTTCATGCAAAGCAGATTCAATTCGAGTCCTCACAAAAATGTCTCCATTGCGAAAATCGAGAGTAGCCCCACATTGCTCCAGAAAATCGAGTCCAAGAATTACGTCATGCG
>JAJIZL010015171.1:105175-119189 GCA_023969395.1 Amblyomma maculatum | reverse complement strand
TAAAGAAGACAAAGAACAAACAACGCTGCGGCATCGCCATCATCATCGCTTGTCTCCGGCGCCCTTCTCTCTCGCGCTGAAGCTGTGCCCTGCGGCTGGTAATTCGATCCTGCTGTGCCCGAATTACTGCCAGCGCTAGGCGTTCGAAACAGCTATTAAATCCACATTTCACTTGGTGGAGGTCAATCTGAGGTCCCCTGTACCCATCTCGCCCTGGAACTTCGCAGCAGAACGTTGACTGCCCCAATGACGGAGCCTACTTCATTGCACCTACCTCCGCCAGTCACCTGCACAGGTGCCCTTCGTCCCTTCGTCAACGGGACCCCGCTACCTTCAGTGGAAGCAGCGATGACAACGTCGACGATTGGCTGTCCACTTACGAGCGGGTCAGCCGTCACAATAACTGGGACGACAATCGTAAGCTGAATAACGTCATCTTTTACTTGAGCGACGTCGCTAATCTGGGGTTCCGAAACCACGAATCGGAATTTACCACCTGGTGAATTTCAAAACAAAATTTTCTGATGTCTTTGGCCGCCCCGCCGTCCGAAAACTCCGCGCGGAACAGCGTCTTCGGTCGCGACTGCAACTGCCCGGTGAAACGTTCACCAGTTACATTGAGGACATTGTTGATTTGCGTCGCCGCGTTGACCCGACCATGACCGAGGCCGTTAAGATACGTCATGTCCTCACAAGAGTTGATGATGGCGCTTTCAACATGCTCGTCACCAAAGGCCCCACTACGGTCAAGGAGATCTACGACCTGTGTCAAAGCTACGACGAACTCCGCAAGGAGCGTGTTTTGATTCGCCAGTATCAAACATCACTTGCTGAACTAGCCGCGGAGAGGGAGTCATCTAGCCTATCTGACGACATCCTCTGCAGCCATACGTTAAGGAGTCGTCACCAAGTGGCCTTGTTCCGGAGCTTCGCCGTGCAATCCAGCAACATGTATCTGAAGTCGTCCCTAATCCTGCTCCTCAATCAGCTCCGGTCGCACCCTCAATGCATATTCGCCCCAATGCGTTCGGCACCAAGAGCTTTTGCTCCCCCCTTGCGTAAGACACCATCTCCATGGCGCACTGCAGACACCAGGCCTATTTGCTACTACTACGGCATCCCTGGGCACACTACATGCTACTGCCGGCGCCGAATAAATATGGCCTTTGCTGCACGGCCTGCGCCGCCTTATTTGGCCCCCCAGTTCCCCGTCCCATCGGGTCCTCCAACAGCAGCCCCTGACCCTCCGGACCTCCTGCCTCGTCGTTCGCCATCACCACGTCGCCGCTTCATTTCGCCAATGCGCCGACGACCCGCTACTCAGCCGGAAAACTAACCGCCGCAGTTCGCGAGGCACGAACTGCGTAATCGGCAGAATTTCAAAGTCTTCGTCTTAATCCCGCGAATGTTACTGCTGTCATCGTTGAAGGTGTTCATACTCTTGCGCTCGCCAACACCGGAGCCGCTGTATCAGTTATCAGCCAAAAACTCTGCCGCTCCCTCCGAAAGGTAACTACGCCACTCGAGGGACTATCGCTTCGTACCGCATCCGTTCACAGTATACAGCCGACAGCTGTCTGCACTGCTCGTGTCGTCATTGCTGCAGCCTTGTACATTATCGAATTCGTCGTTCTCCCCACATGTTCTCACGACGTCATTCTCGGCTGGGATTTCCTGTCCAAGCATCATGCTATCATTGACTGCGCCAATCCTCAAGTAGAGCTCATTGAACCAAGTGATGCACCGTCTGATGTCCTGCTTCACAAGCCGAGTCCTCGTTTTGCGGCCAAACTACCCGTAGCTCATGACACAACCATCCCACCTGTTAGCGCTGTTCTGGTTCCCCTCACTGCCTCTTTTACCACCGCCACTACAGTCCTCTTTGTGCCCTCTAACGTTGTCTGCCGCCGCCACCACTTACCGCTGCCGTTTGCCGTCCTTGACATGAACAACGATGCTTGCACACTTCTGGTAGCCAATCCTCTTAGATCTCCCGCTATGTTGATCGAAGGGGAGTGCCTCGGCCGCATCGAGCCCGTGGACCTTCTGTTCGCCTTTGATGATATGTCATTTCCTGTTTGCCAAGTTGACGCCTTGACTCCAACTCGTGTGGCTTCAGATCCGCTACAGCGGGACCTTTTTGACCACACCAATTCCGCGCCTCTTTCGACATTCCGCAATCTTCCTTAGGCCGCACGACGACCGTTTCCCACCTCATCGACACTGGCGCTCACCCACCTTTCCATCAGCGGCCGTATCGGGTCTCCCCGAATGAGCGCTGTGTTATTGCCCAACAAGTCGATGACATGCTGCAACGCGGAGTAATTAGAGAATCCTGTAGTCCATGGTCGTCCCCTGTCGTCCTAGTTAAGAAGAAGGATGGCTCCATACAATTTTGTGTTGATTATCGCCGCCTCAACAAAATTACTCGTCGTGATGTGTACCCCCTCCCACGTATCGACGATGCCCTAGACTGCTTGCAAGGCGCAGAATTCTTTTCCTCACTTGATTTGTGCTCTGGGTATTGGCAGGTGGCCATGGCAGAGGAGCATCGCGCTAAGACCGCATTTATTACTCCAGACGGCCTATACGAATTTAATGTTATGCCATTCGGACTCTGTAACGCCCCAGCCACAATTGAAAGAATGATCGACACCATATTGCGTGGCCTGATATGGAACATCTGTTTATGCTACCTTGATGATATCATCGTCTTTTCAACCGACTTCCCGACTCACCTGACTCGACTTCGCCAGGTCTTCACCTGCCTAACCTCTCCTCTTGGTCGCCCGCCTGCGATGATGCATTCGCGACACTGCGCAATGTTCTGACTTCACCGCCAATCCTTCGCCATTACGACCCTACTGTACCTACAGAACTTCACACCGATGCCAGTGGTGTCGCCCTCGGCGCCGTCCTCGCCCAGCGCAAGTCTGCTTCTCCGAATACGTTTTCGCCTACGCAAGCCGTGCTCTTGCCAAAGCCGAGTCCAACTACTCCGTTACCGAAAAGGAGTGCCTAGCCATCGTGTGGGCTATAACAAAGTTCCGCCCTTACTTGTATGGCCGCTCCTTCAAGGTAGTTACAGATCATCACGCTCTCTGCTGGCTCGCGTCTCTCAAAGATCCGTCTGGCCGTCTCAGGCGCTGAGCTCTCAGGCTTCAGGAATACGACATCCGTGTAGTGTACCGCTCTGGACGAAAGCACTCTGACGCCGACGCTCTTTCTCGGTCACCAGTACGTTCGCCTAACTCATCATCCCCTCCTCAAGCGAGGTGCCTTTCGAGCAAAGACAAGATCCTTGGGTTTCTAACCTGCTAAATATCCTAGGCACTACTTCTACGGCTATGCATCCTCGGGCACTCCGCCGACAGGCCTCCCATTTTGCCATTCGGGATGGCCTCCTCTACCGAAGGAACTACAACTCAGATGGCAGAAAATGGCTTCTTGTCATTCCGCGCCACCTCCGCTCCGAGGTTTGTGCCACCATATTTTGCGGCCTTGACATATGACATAGGAGATAGGTGAGTAGCTAACCTACCACTTCTCGTTCATCGACCTAAAATTTTTTGACTTCGTCTTCTTTAAAAATTTCGTCATTTACAGCTATCCAACTCCGTCATTCTGCCCTCTCACCGGACTTCGCAATATGTCAGCCTTTTTTTCATTTTTCAATCAGGCCATAACTTTTATAGTATGCTGCTATCCCTCATGTAATAATACCCCACACCTGGGGCCTTTTAAGTGAAATACCCTATTTGGCAGGAGCCCTGCCTTTCTCAAGAAGGTGATACAAACAGAATATGGACACATACAGGTGAATCAGCTGGACACGCACAACACACACATACACACAAGTGCGGATAGCAGGCTAGGCCCAAAGGGTCATCAATCCAAGGCACCGGCCGCTGGGAGTCATTTGTATACAATACACAATACAGGCAACCGCGGAACAACCTTGAAAAAGGAAAAAAAGGAGAAGAAGAAAACAGGTTGGGATGGTGGTTGCTGCAGATGGTGAGAAAATTATTTTTCTTGTTCTCACAAAAAGATGGGAGCGCCCAGTGTGATAAAGAACCAGGTGGATATTGCTGGTTAGAAGAACCTGACAGTGGCGAGTAAAGTTCGAGCAACTCGCGAGGAGAGATGAACCTCAAAGAAAGAAAAAAAAGAATTATTATTAGGTGATCATCAGGTGATTATTAAACCACCCTGCAGCAGATCACCGCGCTCACAGCGAAAGCCACCTTTCCTGTAATGTTGTATTTTGCCGGATCGACATACACGGCACTATCATCCCCTTGATACTTTTTGCCTAACGTCTTCGCCCTGGCCCCCTCCGACGTTCGTGGCGATCCCCTTGCATCTTCTTGGGGAGTGGTTTGACCCGAATGCGTTCACGCATCTCTACCGGCAAGGTCACCTGGCTTGAAGGGTCCTCGCCCCTTATGCCTAAGCTTCTCAGGATACATAGCCCCGCCTCAGTTTGCCTGAGCCGTTGCTCTTGAGATGTTAATTGTGCCTCAATGAGCTCTTCGAGGGTGTTGTTGACCCCTAGTGATATAAGTCTTGCGGTGGACGTGTTTCTGGGGAGACCGAGAGCCGCTTTGTATGCCTGCCTTATCAGGCAATTCAATTTTTCACTATTGGCCTTTTTGAGGTCCAGGTAGGGGTGGCATACTCGAGCCGACTGAAGACAAAAGCCTGAACGAGCCGACATGCATCGCTCTCTCCCATACCTTGTCGCCTAGTCGCCACGCGCTTAATTGGCCGTATGGCCTGTTGGACTCCGCCGCTCGCACCCACTAAGCGATGCCGCTAAAGGATTTGCCGCCTCTCTCACTTTTCGGTGGACTGGCCCTTTTGTAGCAAATAAAGCGTCTTTCGCGGCTTGCTTACATGCTTCGTCATGTGCAGGGTGGCCGGGAGACCAGACCAGTCAACATCGCCGACCTGAAAAAGTACTACGGGCGGCCAGAAAGTACGTAAAGGCACTCGGGTCTACAAGATGTGGAGCATCGTCTGATGAATGCCACCAATCCAGCGGATGCCTTGCAGTCTTGAGAGGGGGGGAGTATGGGGCTCCGCAGCTCCTCTAGGTGTTTTAAACCACGCGCGCGTCTTCCTATTTGTATTGTGTTTGCACGGGCAACGCGAGTCCGCATGATCAAGCAGACAACCTTGATGGGGAGGGGGGGCGTGATGTTAGCAGCGACCGACGAAGGTAGGCGCGTCGGAAGCAAGGCGCGGGGCATTTTTTTCCCCGGCGGAGAGGCCGGCGCGGGGCAGCCGGCGAGCGTCATGAGCCAGCAGGATGTGCACGGACGACTGAAAGAAGATCGCCATCGCGAAGATGGAAGCAGTGCCTGCAGGAACAGCCTAGGCTTATTCGTGTGAGTTGCTGTCCCGCCGTTAGCGCTTTGGCCCTATTGCTCGTTTTATCCGCTCCGCACTGTGTTTTGTTTCACCGCAGTAAGGCCCTGACTTTCTTCCCGCTTTCCTTGTGTGTTGTATTGTCGCGTGCAAGAACAGCCTGTTTGTTCTCAGCGCAGTAGCGGCTTATGTTTCTTTGTTTTGCTTTTTTGTTTATCCAGAATAAACCGGTGATTTTAAAAGACTGAGTCACTCGTCGGGCGATACCATGGCTCGCGAACCCGTGGATTTGTACGGCACGGCATTCTGGAAAAGTTCCAACAAAAAGTTGTTCAGCGATTGAAACGAATTTTTTTCTAGAATAACGCTATTTGCCGAAATGTATCTATTTGTCGTATTCATTTCACTTGAGCTTCATTAATTGAGCTTCAGTTAAACATGCGTTTCGACTAGGAGGTCAATGATCGAGCAGTGTCGCTCGTCCTAGACAGAAAAACGTTCGCGGTCTTTCTGGCTTGAAAGACGAAAAGGGCAGAACCAGCATACTTGTCCTCATAAGTGTAATGACTGAAGCACTTCAATGGAAATTTCGTGAAGTCACTCGTAAGCGGGTTACAGATTATTGTAACTAACTGTACTGTAACTGTACAGAAAGGATTACTGTATGCTGGGGCAATTAGTTGATAAGCTAAAGCTACAGCGGTGATAAGGTAGGCTGAAAATGTCTTTTAAGCGATGTTTGTTGCGCCGTGAGTTTCCGTCTGGATTCAACGCTTTTCTTGCAAGCCAGCCCAATCGATCTACAATATCCTGAGAATTACGCCCCACACTTCACATATTGCGACGTACCATCGCACAACATCGACAGAAGAAGATGAACGGTCCAATGATCTGTCGAGTAAGAAGAAGAGCGAGGGAGAAGGATGTTTCTACGCTTCGCCGCGGTCCTGCTTCGACTGATCCCTGTAAATAACCCCCGTGCGGGCACGTAACAGCTTTGATGGAGGGGCAAGGCCGAGGCCACGGAGCGTTCCGTGTACCGAAGATGCCGCAGACTTGCCGGCTTTCTGCCAATGTCATCGGACATGACTGGCTCAAGATGGCACTACCGACGCTGTGACGCCACCATACCCGACGTGACACTTAGGGTTAGAGCTGGGCTACCAACTCAAGCGGTCGGCGTAGCACGGTCGCCGCTACGGCGCAGCGCGTGACGTCACACCCCACGTGTCACAAAAGCGGTCGGCGTGGCGCTGGAGGTGCAGCTGGTGTTCACGTTATACGTGACGTCATCCAACTTCTCCGACACGCGTGCCGGGGACGGGGAAGAAAGAGGACGCCCATTTCCGATGGAATTTTTATGTGGGCTGGAAGGAGCTGCCAACTTGAGTCTCCCATTTCACTTGGGCGGTTGTGTCAGAATCAGCCTGCTAGGACCATGGCTCAATATTGGGTTCAACAGCATTGAACCTTTGTAATTTTATATTTTCTTATCGTAACCCCGGACAGTGCGACTCCAGCGTACTATCATCAATGCTGCTGGATTCCTAACGTCGTCAGGATCCTACGGACATCATTGCGAAGTACGTACAACGATTTTTGACCATTTACGGTCGATTTGTTCTGTGCCCACGCCGTATGCTCTGCTAGGCCTACCGCCCCTCTCCGCGGCTGCGCCGCCAGCTGCATCGGGCGCCGAGCGTGCCCACGCACCGCCTGCCGATATCGAGGTGACTGTGGAGGGCGTAGAACTGTGATTGTGGCCGATTGTGAAAAGGACGCAGACGCGCTTACGCCTCGCCAACGTGGACGCCAACTCGCTAGACGCTCGGTAGCTTCCAAGCAGCTTCCACGCTCAAGCTCATCGTCCGCCCCAGAGGAGGATTACTATTCTCCAAGACACACACACATTTCAACTGCTCGAAGCACATTTCAACTTCTCGAAGCGGTCTGCACGGCAGCAAACTTCAACCGCGATTCCATCCGGCATGAGGACCTACAAAACACTTTTGCCTACTGCACACCAAATATCTAACGCGCTGAGCGCCCCATTCATCTTAAAGAGCTCGTCATCGACCAACGATCGTACGGAATAGCAGTGTACTGTGCACCAGACGACTGTTCAGGAAGAGGAGTCCTCCTATCGAGAACCATCTTCAAAAAGAAATATGAGGTATGCTACCGCTGCGCCGAGCTCGGCCACCGATCCGACGTATGCGTGAGCACTGTTACCAAATGCCGAGGCTGTGGGCTTCCCAGCCCGGCCAGCGACCACTCCTGTACGCCGACCTGCCGTCTCTGCGGGAAAGAACACCTCACGGGCGACAGCCGATGCAAAGAAATATGTCGCACTCCCTACGCCGTCAGGCGCCGTCAGTGGGAAAATCGCAGACGGGCTGAAGCTGCTAAGCAACAAGAACAAGCCTCCTCACGCCGGACACCCACCGGTAAAAATGGGTACAAGCGTCCCCCGTTCTGGTGCTCGGCTTTTACAGGGGTGTGCGTTTGGGAGAAGCTCCGTAAACCCCGTCCTGCAGTCGTCCAGAAGCAGCAGCCGCAGCAACGTACTCTACCGGGGCAGCTCCAGGGCCCGGCTCCGCCAAGCCCGCCACCGGCTCCACCTCAAGCGGTGAGTACGCTAGGAGGGACTCCCACTTCTCACGCACTCGAACAAGCCTTACACACCTCACGGCCGTCGTAACACAACTGGTTCATAGAGTCGAAACTATCGAAAAACGCTTAGACGCTCCTCCTACTTCCCCCGCACCATCTGGCACTGCCCACAAACGCAGGGCTCTTGCCGCAAACGATACGCAAACGGAAGACATACACGCACAGATAGCGCGCCTCGAAGCACAAAGCGTGTTCTTTCAAGGCCGTATTCAATCGCTGGAGTAACATATTGAGAACTCCTTTCGCACCCTCAGCTCTCAGTTTGCTCTACAACGTCTCCCAACCTAATTATGGCGGCTCGCTCGGGTAACTGCAGGGGGTTCGCGCGCAAGAGGGCGATCCTTCAGCAGTTTCTTACAGCGAGCGACCCCCAGAAATCTTTGCCCTTCAAGAAGCAGGGAAAGATGCGAAATTATCTGGATATCGGACATACACATCGGGAAGAGCAAACTCCCAGGTGGCTACTTTAGTTACGAGACCATATCCTTCTCGAAATTCTCCCCCGGCCCTCTCGTGCGACCAGGCAATGCCTCTTCGTGCTCAACGTCTATAGCCCACCCCGATCACGCAAGGCCGTCTTCGGGCCACTTTTCCTCTTAACGGATATCACCCAACCCTCTCGGAGAGGAACAGGCGTCTCGCGGGACACAACCCGGATCTCGCCTTTACGGGACCGGGGATTGCAGCTACCTGGTGCAATACTCGGGAAACATTCGGAAGCGACCACTACGTTCTGGAGATTGTCATTCAGGAGCCTACTCGACAACGTACGCGACCAGTTAAAGTGGTCAACTGGGATTGCTTTCGCGCCAAGCGAACAGAGCAAGGCTCTTCCCAACCTATCACAGACATGGCCGCTTGGTCAGCCGACATCCTCAAACAAGTTGCAGATGTCACTGCTGAAGTTGCTGTGGAAGACTCCATACCAAACTTCGACAGATATTATGCCCAACTGTGGACCGCAAGCGCAAGCTGGAGGCCCTGATGCAAACTCGCAACTGGGATCGGAATCTTCGACGACGGCTCGCACGAGTCCATACAAACATCGAAAACCATGCCGTAGAGCTTACACGCCAAAACTGGCACAATACATGTGACCAGATGGATAAGGCTCCTAACGCCAGAGGCACCTGGAAGCTACTCCGTCACTTCCTCGACCCCGAAGGGAGCAAGTTCCAAGCCCACCAGCAGCTCCAGCGTATCTTCCACCAAATTCAGGGCACCTCAGACGCCCTCAAACAGGAGCTAGTAGACACCTACATCCGCCCAGGACCAGTGAAATCTTTCCCTCCTTATCAGGGGAAGGAAAACGTCCGTTTAGATGCTCCCATCACTTTACCGGAGGTACGAGCTGAGCTCAATCGTCTCAAGACAAACTCACCTGCAGGACCGGACCTGCTTCGGAACCTCGACGACGCCTCGATTCATGCTCTCACAGACTTTCTGCAAAAATGCTGGGAGCGGGGAGCCATCCCGCAAGAGTGGAAATGCGCCAACCTCATGCTCATCCCCAAGCCGGGCAAACCACCTACTCTCTCGAACTTCCGCCCCATTTCTCTCACGTCCTGCGTGGGAAAACTATTGGAGCATGTAATTCAGACCCGTCTTCTTCGTTACCTAGAAGAACATCACCTACTTCCAGACACGATGTTTGGTTTTCGACCACACCTTGCGGCCCCAGACATCATGCTCTTGCTCAAGCATCAGGTGCTGATCCTTAGGGGTGGGACAACGAATGTATGCATATATACGCGACTTTCTCCCGAACCGCACAGTGCAACTTGACACCGGCTTAGGAGATCCATCATCTCTCCCGGGAGCCGGGGTACACCCCAAGGCTCGGTGCTTTCCCCCTCCTACTCAATATTGCGCTGCTTGGCCGACCCAATCTTTTGGCAGATATCCCCCACTTCCACCACAGCCTGTACGCCGACGACCTCACTCTGTGGATTACACACGACAGTGACGGCCAGATCGAGGAGACTCTGCAGACAGCCATCGATCGCGTTGGTACCTACCTGGCCACAGTCGGCCTATCCTGCTCGGCCACCAAATCTGAATACATCATTGTCCCAACCCAGGGAAGACGCCCAAGATCACCTCCGGCATCCTTCAATCTGCAAGTACAGGGCACTCCCATACCCCGTACCGACCGAATCCGTATCCTGGGCCTTCATCTACAAGATAATGGAGGAAACGGCACTACTCCTCAGCGAATAGATAAACCCTGTAATCCAGATCAGCCGCCTGCTCAAGAGAGTCGCCAACAAGCATAAGGGCATGCGTGCATCCAAAATTTTGCGCCTCGTACAAGCTTTCGTTTGTACGACTGGATGCATCACTGCGCAAGGCATACAAGACAGCATTGGGTCTACCCACCATTAAACTGATGACCCTCGGGATCTCCAACACAGTCGACGAGCTGATTGAAGCGACTCTAACTTCAAAAAATGAGCAGAGCGCCTCTCGCTGACACATGCGGGCCGTGCAGTACAGAGCCAGGTAGGAATCACTCCTCTGGGGGCGACGTCTATGTATATGGGCCTCACGCCTGAGCAGAGACTCAGTCTTCGTATTCCTCCGCTTCCCAAACGTATGCATCCAGAGTATCATACAGAGCGCAGAGCCGACCGAGCCCGGCAGCTCCACTAACGTTTTACCGGTCGCCCCGACGTTACGTACACCCACCCCCGTCGCCCCGCTATGGTTGCGGTTGCATTGGCACCGCACCGAAATTGGCACAACGCCTGCAGCGTCCTCAACGCCGCAACTGTTACCACCGCAGAAGAGGTTGCCATCGCGTTAGCTCTGACCGACCCCTCCACCAAAGTAGTCGTCAGCGATTTCCAACAGGCAATTCGTAACTTCGATGCAGGTCGCATATCCTGACAGGCACACACTATCCCGATCTCTCCCCTTACCGTCTACACCTCGTCTTCTCATACCCAGCTCATGAGGCGCTCAGCGGGAATGCACAGGCGCATGCTCTAAGCCCGAGAACTCAGCTACCGGGCGGAGCATCCTCTTCAGCCTGCCGCTTCCTCTGACACTCCCCAAGGCATTCATGCCTTGTTACATACACGGACATCCTCCAGCATTATCGGCTCGAACGGTGTCTATACCCCCCTGCAGACCGGGAACTATCCCGGCGCGAGGCCGCCCATTGGCGCAAAATACAAACAGGAACCTTTCCCCAACCCAACAGCGCCAGCTCATTTTGCGCGCATTGGAGGCCGCAGAGTCCAAAGATCCCGGATCCCTGCTGACCTTTTCTAAGCAGTGCAACCAGTCTTTCGGCTGGTTCCCCTTCTTTGGGAGTAAATAAAGAGTTTGTCATCATCATCTGCTACTAAACTGGCTAGCGTAGTGTTCTTCAGTACATGGGCTATCTTTACAAGCATGACCAAGAAAAATTTTGCGGACGAATCTGCAGAGAAGAAGCGTGCGGAACAGACATTGCTTCGCAAATACCCGGAGAAGCTTGTACTGCGTACATCGATGCCAATACCCGGCGAAACTTGTACTGCATACATCGAAGCCATCTTAGTTAGAGCTATGCAAGCTAGTGAATCCCAGTATGCTTGAAAAAGATAAATTCGGAAGGACGGGCCAGTGTCATCTCAGTAGCTAAAGCCTGTCCTTCACTTTCTACGGCCAACATGATACGAGAGCAATTGTCAAAATCCAAGGACCCCACCTGCGGTGAAGAATATGGGGAGCACAGTTGCGCACCGCAGGCGCACGCCTTGTCTACTCCGTGGGTGTAACCTAGCGACGCTTTGCATATGGACGATCGGAGCAGCTCTACTCAACATTATGCCCACCAGCCGATGGCGCTTGGTTAGATGATCACAACCTGTTTTCTTCCGGTCGGAGACGCACAAGACGGACATTCCTTTCAGGACCATTCTTTCGGAACGTCGAACCTGGCAGTATGAGATTTTCTTTGCCACAGGGCGGACTTCTAAGGTGTGTGGAAGACTGAATCATCACTGTGGATAATGATGGCTTTTATTAATGCGTGCGATATATCGGTTGCTAGTTTCTTGGAGCTGTTATCCTTTATGCATTGCAGGTCGCTGTACTCAGCAAAATTTTTCTTATTGGCATGCAACCTCAGTCATGGCTACCCAATATCTTCAACATACCCACTGGCTCCATATAACGTACATCCAGCCACTCTCACTGGCTATCCAATACTTACAACCAAGCTTACTCACTGGCTTTTAATAACCCAGCCTTGTCCACTGGCTTTGCATCATTGGCATCCAGCCAATCCCATTATTGTTTATTGTTATTTTTTGTGACTATTTTTTATTTGATGGGTATTACGGCGCAGAGGCAGCAAAGGCCATCCAAACACCAGAATTGTTCGTTTCATAGATATTTATTAGGTGCGCATGTGGTACATAGTGCCACCTGTGGTCCCCATGTTCTAGCTGCGCCTGGAAGAAGAGGACACTGAAGTTCACTCTCGTGCTGTGCGCCGAACGTTTGCCTGCTGGTACAGCTTTGTCTCGTCGTTTTAGTCAAGTCTAGCCCTGTTGTCCGTGACATATTTTGGTGGAGGTGCTGGGTATCGATCCCAGTATATGTCCCGGACTCCTCCGCATATCCAGGATTCAGGTCCTGTGCCAATCGACACTCCTGTTCACCGCGCTAGCCAGAAGAACCTAGGCCTACCACCTGAGCACGGGCCATTGGAATTCACCACCGCAGCTTGGGCAAACTGTTAATGAGCAGTAAAATTTGCCACTGCTACAACATTAGTAAAATGCGTATTTTTGGGGGCAAGAGTTGAAGCAAAAGCTTTTCTTGCTTTCGGCGTACAAAAACAGCAGGTAAGCACATTTTGTTAATACTATTATCAAAGGGAAGATCGGAGAGAGAGAGCGCGCCGGCGTCAGTCGTGCGAGCGCGGCAGCGCTGTCCCCATGGTTTCATATGACACCACAAGTTGGAATTCCGCCGGGGGTGACAGGACGCTGATTAGGCGTTTGAAAGGAGAATGCATACGCTGCTTCGGCGAAGGCTGGCGCCGCTGCGTTGCAAATAGCGGCCTGTCTAACACTGCTAGAAAGAACGTACAGCCTTTGCCAAAAGTAACCAGGCTGCCCGATTTGCTCCTTAGCCTTGTAGTTAATAAGTCTTTTACAGGACATGCAAAATTATTATTCACCTGTGCGGAAAAAACACGGCTGAAAGGAAACCCAGCAGCAGATTACATGTGGAAAAGAAGGTACATTTTTTCTAAGCTGTTAGAGCGAAAATACCCTTTGTCTGGTTGGTCTGGTTATAATGTGTTTTGATAATATTCCTAAAAAGCATGGAGAATCTTCCCAGAATGCTGCATAAGAACAAGCATTTAAACGCGTGATGTTAGGCCGACTTTGCAAAATTCTTCCAAAGCAGGTCATGAGAGTTATACATGCGCTTATAAGCTTTCGGACAAAAATAATTTCCTTGAAGAGCAGCATCACCAGGCAACAATAACTTTATGACAAATATTTCGGTGGTGCGCACGCCTTCATGTTTTTTGTTTCTGCGAAACAAAAACATTCCTTGACACTTATTTCCAGACTCCAAGTTTGGGGTTTCTATGCTTCAAGCTTTAATTATTTACCACAATGTTAATTCCGAACTAGTTAACAGCTGCCACAGCAAGTACACAACGTGTAGTGAAAGGTTGGCGGCGTGCAATCCGAACTAGTTAAGAGCTGCCACAGCAAGTACACAATGTGTAGTGAAAGGTTGGCGGCGTGCAATGCTATTGAATTTAAATACACCTCATTCCAGAACATCTGATTGGTTGGTTGGTTCATAGGAAGGGAAAGGCGCAGTATCTGTCACACTTGCTCTGTGGACACCTGAGCCGCGCCGTAAAGGAAGGGATGAAGGTGGGAGTGAAAGTGGATAGAGAGAAAGGGGGGCCGTAGTGGAGGACTACGGAGTAATTTCGACCACCAGG
>JAJIZL010015171.1:86912-104775 GCA_023969395.1 Amblyomma maculatum | reverse complement strand
TTCCACTTTCATTCCCACCTTCCTCCCTTCCCTTACGGCGCGGTTCGGGTGTCCACAGAGCAAGTGTGACAGTTACTGCGCCTTTCCCTTCCTGTGAACCAATTTAACTTTAACTTAACTCCGGCACAGTAGTCGGGCGTCTTACCACTGCACCACCCCGGCGGGGCCAGAACATCTGAGAAAGTTAGATTTTTTTCTCTGCCAGGCGAAGGTGGAGAACGTATAGAAAATACTGCTGCGATGTTTTTATGTGGGGGCTCTACCCCGGTGGGACCGATGTAGGCAATGCAGGACAGCCCCAGTAGGCTCAATGTGGGTGCTGCAAGAGGGGCCGACGTAGGCCCGAAGGCGGCTGTCGACAAAGCCCCTATGGGCTCCACTAGGGGCCGATGCAGGCAGCCCTTGCGGGGCTGCCCACATTTTTCCGGCATTGTCAAAAGGGCACATCCCGCCAACTCCCCGCGATGGTTTTACTTTGGACTGATTTGGGCAGCCGCTTTGGAGGAACCTTTTCTTTTTTTATTTCAGTTATAGTTTATTTCAGTTTATCTCAGTTATAGGAACAAGGCGGGTTCTATAGCGCTAGCCGCAATTGGGCTTGCTCACATTATTCTCACCACACAAATCCCTCAATAAGTTAGAAGAGAACATCCTTAGGAGACTACAAACCAACACATACCCAAAACCAGCTAAATTACACCTGTGGTACCCTACACTATACTCTCCGCAGTGCCCACACTGTGGAGAGGTAGCTAACCTCTACCATATGGTGTGGGCATGCCAATTTAATCCCTTAGTTGACCCCATTCCCAACCCCTCGGAGGAGCAGTGGGAGGCTATTCTGCTCAGCGATGATCCTGACCGTCAGCACTGGCTGGTGGGGAGGGCCAGCGCAGCAGCAGCAGCCAATGGACTACCGGACTAGGCGGCCCACCCACATGTTCTGAGAATACTGAATAAATAAAGATGTTTTCAATCAATCAATCAATCATAGGGGTCCGACGTAGGAAATCGAGACACACCTTGCAGAACTTGCAGCTCTCAAGGGGCAGACATGTCTCGTTTACCTTGACGACGTTGTGGTTTTCGCTCCAACGTTCGGAAAGCACCTTCGGCGCATTGGAACTGTTTCGTAAGCCATAATGGCCTTACTTTAAAGAACGAGAAGTGTCATTTAGCTTACACCGAGCTTAATTTTCTTGGGGCACTGGCGGACTTGGCTCAATTTTCTGAGGTACGTACATGCAACACGAGTTTCATTCCCAAGCCAATTTAGAGCCCTTGATTTACCTCAAAAGGCAAAAAATGGTCTTAAGAGAACTTTCGCTTGGGACCTAAAACGCTGAACTATACGGCTAAGGAGCGAACCGTGCAGCCTGGTTACTTTTAGAAAGGAATGTTCAATTTTCATTGCAGGCAGTTCATCGCAGAGGTGCCCCTCTCACCCAACTGTTAGGGGTTTGTAGATGGCACTGCCAGACCCATCTGCAGGCCTACTACAAATATTTTCTGAATTCTGAAACGACATGCAGTCGTTTATGAGTGCAAATGGCAATGTGTGCGACCTGGATTCATCGACCGGGCTGTAGCGTCCCGTTAGCGGACGGCGAGAGATCGTATAGTTACGTTTATTGCCATCACCATGTTTCATGATATCACTGCCTAGATCACACCCACATCGCACCAACCCCGGCCCAATGTCGACAAAAATTTGTACCAACATTGGCGTAACACTGATGTTTTGAGAAATTACTACATTTTTATATATTGGTCCGCCTTACTGTCACGTATTGGCATGCCACTAGTATTTCATCGGCACATGTGACATTGGCAATAAACCGGCCGTGCCGCTAGTAATCACATTTTGGTATTTATTGGCATGCAACAAATATTCATCGGCACACGTGGCATTGGCACTGCCACTGTTAAGCCACCTTTAGCCATGCAGTTATTTCGCCCTTTCCCTTACTGCTGCCATTTGCTTGCATGTCATCTCCCTAAGGAGCCATAAAAACTATGCAATTAAATGAGGCAAACAAAATATTTTTCGAAAACATTTTATTGAGAGCTCATATACATGTACATGCCACAAGGACATCAGAGGGCCAAAATGCAGTGCAGGAGGCATTGGGTACAGGGTTTTAATATGGGGGAGGCTAGTAAGTGTAATTGGAAACAGGGCACTAAGCAGCACATGACCAGGTAGTGCAGGGAGAGGTAACGGGGTGCAATGTTCATTGGTCATGATGGAAGGGGCTGGACATAGTGTCCATCATGGATACAAAATGGCAGTCGACTGTGAGGAGATTGGCCTGTGGGTCATACAAATGACATCTGCACATAAAACAGGCATATATCACCATAAGATCCAAACTGACCTTCTCAACAACACATATTTTAAGTCTGGGTGCTCTATATGATTAACAGAACCCCGCTATAGTAAACTCGAATATAGTAAAAACTCTGATATGGTAAAGTGAAACTGAAGTCCCAGTTCATCTTCCATAAGCAACTGTACATTTTCCCCCTTTATAGTAAAGATGTTTTGGTAAAAATCGGTTAAAGTGCTTATGGCCATGGCGACGACTTGAAAACAGAACAATCACCCCGAGTGTTCGTTTAGGTAGCTTTACTATTAGGCTTAGCAGCAGTCAGGAGAAGCCTACTTTACAGAAACCTTAGAGTCGTGAGGGAAAGCGCGCAGCGCGAAGAATAAAACAAGTAAAGCTGTCTACAAACATAGCAAGGAGGCGGCGTGTTCCATTCAGAAAGTAAAGGAGTAAAAGTGCAGCAAGAAATAGGAAAGGGAAAGAAATGGGTCAACATTCACTATAATGTGCAGCACAAATATGAGGCAGTGGTGGCCTTCCATGTTCATGGTGGTTCATGGCATGGTGGCCATGAACCACTGCCATGTTCATGGCAGTGGTGGCCTTCCATGTTCATGGAAGGCTTTAGGTTTTACATGTGTGGTAACCAGGCACCAGAACAACATGCACACACACAACAAAAGAAGAACGGGACAGAGCGTCATTCACAACTGATTTATTGTGCAGAAAAATGTACATATTGGCACCTAGTGTTGCCAGGTGGCGCACGACTGAGTGAAGGACGACGAAGTGTCGCTTGCGGGTTTTGCGTCTGCGCTGTGCACCGCTGTTGTATCGGAGCTAACCCCTTGCTATTCTTGATATCCTCAATCACCTTGTACGTGACATTCTGGTGGAGGTGCTGGGTAAGATCACCTATGCAAGAGTCTCCATCTGAAAGACGTCGCGCTAGCCCTGTGCCATTGGGCACCCCCGTGACGGCTCCAGGGACTCCTGAGTTTCAGCCATCACCCGCCGCCATGACATCTGGTGCTTCTGCTCAGAAGGTAACGGATGTCGCACCGGCCTGTAACTACACCTTTGAGGCCCCTCGGGTACCGAAGTCTTTCCATGGTGACCTCTTTGAGGATGTGGAGGACTGGTTCCTTCAGTTCGAACGTGTTGCTTTTAACCGGTGGGACGATACTGCCAAACTAAGGAACGTCTACTTCAGCCGGGAATTCCGTGCAGAACGTGCCATTCACTCTCGCATCCAGATGAGTGTCCAAGCGTACGTCGAGGACATGACGCGCCTCTTCAGGCGAGCCGATCCCTGGCCGAGGACAAAAAGGTCAGGCACTTGATGCGGGGTTTGAAAGAGCAACTGTTCGCAGGCCTTGTGCGCAACCCACCGTCGACTGTAAACGGATTCCTTGTGGAGGCCGCCACAATGGAAAAGGTGCTACAACAACGTGCCGCGGCTTATAACCGAACGAAGAACTGAGAAGGTTCTGGAACCCCCTGCAGCAATCGCCCGCTTCCGTTTCTGCTATAGTGCAGGAGGAGGTACGACAGACACTCAAGAGCCCTCTTTCGCCTATAGTTACGAGCCCGCCATTGCTGTCGGGGACCGAAAATCGTCCCCACATATGCGGATGTTCTGCACAGTCAGGCTCCCCCTTCACCGCCACCCATTCCCGCGCCGCCTACAGTACCGCTGCCCACGGTGCAACCAGTGCAGTACTTCGACGAACGTCCCCTGCCCCGACGCAAAGCCTACATTTGGCGCACGCCTGACCGCCGTCCACTCTGCTTCCACTGCTGTTAACCAGGCCATTTCTACCGGGATTGTCCTTATCGACGCCTCGGCCTTCATGGCTTCCTCATCGCCTCGCCTCCTCCCGGTTTGGTCAACGACCCCGAGTTATTGAAGCATCTTATTTGTGACTCGGTCCCCGGAGCTGATGTCGTCCTGAGGCGGTGCACCGCCCGCCCTGACTTCAGCTGAAGAGATTTCCTCATCAAGGGTAGGGTTGGGAGAACCGGTGTAGGAAGGGAGGGGGTTCTTCAAGTCGGCTCGTGTGTCCACCAGAACATATCCGCCTTTCTTTCTTAGTCATCACACAGCAGAAATCACCATCGGCTCGCTCATCTCCATCTTTCAAACTCGGTAGCATTGGCACACCACAGGGTTCTGTCCTCTCTCTACTGCTTTTTAATATTACCCTTATCCCCATGGCACACGCCCTCAACCAAATCCCTGCCCTTGGTTCATCAAACAATCCGCCTCATTCGCCGCGTAGCCAATCGCCATCGCGGCATGCGCGAGCATGACCTCAGACGCCTGGTACAGGCATTTGTCCTGAGCCTTGTTGTGTACTCGCTCCCTACCTTTTCCTCACGCGGGTGGAGCAAGACAAGGTTAACGCCCTTATCCGACAGGCGTACAAGGCCGCCCTCAACTTACCCCGCTACACTTCCAATGAACGCCTTCTTCACATGGGCATCCATAACTCCCTAACTGAGCTCACGGAAGCCCACCGCTCAGCCCAGTTGGAGCGATTATCATCTGCCCTCACCGGCCAGAGACCGTTTACGTAGACGCTGCCTCATACCCCTCCCGCCCAGCGTTCGTCCTCAGCGCTGTTTCCAACTCTTTGCAACTGGTCGCGGCCGGTACAACTTTTGCCTCCACTTCCCTGGAGGCGGAGGAGGCGGCGGTTGCCCTCGCCGTAGCTACCACCCGAGCCACAACCATCTTTAGCGATTCTAAATCCGCCGTACGGAACTTCGCCCGCGGTCGGATCTCTACCCCAGCCTTCCGGTTCCTCGCCTCCCTCACCCCACCCGAACACCCTATTCAACTAATATGGCTGCCCGCTCACACGGGTCACCCAGGCAACGAAGCAGCTCACTCTTTTGCTCGAGGATACGTCAGCCGAGCAGGGACTGCCACTACCTGGGGAGATGCTCGCGAGCGCATGGTATCCTATCACGAAATCTCTCTCCATTACCGTGATCAACGAACCATCTACCCTCCTCCTCATAAATCTATGAATAAGTTACACAAGAGGTGACGTGGCGCCAGCTTCAGTCCCGTACATTTCCATCCCCTGCTTTCTTTGATCCATCCGGGACTGTTCTCGCCGCAGTGCACCCTGTGTGGGGCACCTAAAGCTGATTTTGAGCATATTATGATCAAATGCTCGGAATTCCACCCTCCAGCCACTTGGCAACTCTCCGACCTCGAGCGATGGGAGGCCGGCCGTTCAAAAGCGGCTGACAGACTGGGCTTTGGGTGTCGCTGGGAAGCACCAGCTTCCCAGCGACACCCAAGCTGGGAAGCACCATCGAGGAGCTGCTGTTCTTAGGTCACGTCGCTGGCCAAGAAGAAGCTTGATCATCGAAAGCTCTCCGCAGTCGCCAAGTTCCCAACACCTACGGACAAAAAGACATTGCGGTGGTTCCTGCGTCTTTGCGCCTATTACCACCGGTTTATTGCTGGCTTCTTACAAATTGCCTGGCCATTAACTTCGCTGACGCGTGACAACGCTTTCTTTCGCTTTGGTGAAGAACATCAACAAGCTTTTAATGAGCTACGGAGGCGTTTACAGACACCACCTGTCCTGGCGCAGTTTGATGACGACGCTTCATACGGATGCCAGCAACGTGGACTTAGGAGTGCTGTGCTAGTGCAACCAGGATGGTGTGGAAAAAGTAATTGCAGAAGCAAACTACTCGGACACCAAAAAAGGATGCCTTGCAGTGGTATGAGCGGTTATGAAGTTCCCCCTTTATTTGTACGCTCGCCCCTTTCAAGTCGTTAGCGACCACAACACGCAGCCAAGAGCCGACCCATCATTAGCATGTATTCCCTTAAGGCTCACCACCGAGTTATTGAAGAGTACCTGGCGGAACAGCGTTCATCTCGTTCGCAGCGTCAGTCCCGCTCCCCTTCACCAAGGCGCTCATCGACGTTCCACCCAAGGTTCCTCGCGAGAGGGGCAAAGCCGCTCGTCTAGCCCTGCTCGGGAAAACTGAAAACAGCGACCTTCGGGGGCGAGGCCGCTGCGAGTGAAGGGGAACCCTACCAGTAGAATGCAGAAATCTGTAACTGGCACTGCTAAGTAAAATTAGGAATGAAGAAGACACTATTGGACGATTTCTCGTGCACCAAGCAGAGGTTATTTCATTTGCCATGCTTATCTGAACAAGAATGGTGTGGAGGCCAGGGCGCAGTCACCCGTGTACCTTGTCACCACCGTGTAATGTCACCAGCGGGCCAAATATCATCTGTAGGCCGCTTCACAGTAGAAGGAGCAACAGGCGCTTACTGCGTAGAGCAAATACCGTTTGAGGAAGCCCTTCGCTATGAAAAGAGTTTTTGCAGAAATCGACTCTAGCTAGCCACACCAAATAATGCGGTGCGTGCCTGGGCCTCCTCCATCGGGTATTGGTGACCTGTGGCCTTAAAGCGTCATGGGCCAGGCTTCACCGGGAATCATCGTGTCAGTGAGCAAGTTGTCTTCCTGTTCGCAGCGCAGCAAATGCTAGTAGTGTGAGAATACTTGTCAACACAGCACAAGCGAAGTCGAGGAAGGGAAATACACTCACAACTGGTTTCTACTGCGTCTCCTTCTCCACATTCGGACAACGTGTGGAGTGACGTCAGAGAGAGTGACGTGCTTCCCCTCCCTTGTGTTAAAACCATTCGAAGGTTAGGTTAGTATAAAGTGGGATATCGACAAAAAGGTTTTCGAAGTTTTGATGGAAAAATGAAATGAAAAATCCACATTTTTCAAGCGCGCAATGCTATTGCTCAATAAAATGTAAATACGACAGAGCAAGCGAGTGAACTCGCAGACCTTAAGCTATGACGGCTTAGTTGACGATGGAACGCACAAGAAACTGAGCACCGATTTGGCAGATCATGCGCTCGTCTTTGTGTTTGGAAACCACGTTTGGAAAAAAGGAAAAGGAAGAAGCAGAAGGAAGAGGCAGCTAATGATCCGTGATCGTAGTGGTGATCCTGTGCTAGCTACAGCCAGAAAAAGGCTACTCAAAAGCTGTCCTGGCAGTCCTAAAGATGTTAGGTGCCTGGTGCTTCTTCGTGGTGAGGTTTTGGCCAGGGTTCAGGCTAGCTTTATAGGATTTGGTAATGTAAAGGTGTCATTACCGTGCACACAGGCATGTCTTTCACCTCCCCAGGAGGAGGCTCGGCAGATTGGTTTGCCAGCCTGCCGATTGAAAGCTTGCCTCTGGAATCATTTGCTAAATTCAGCAAGAGCTGGCAGGATGGAAGTTCAATCAAGGGAACTTCTCTGGACTCGATTACCTTAAGTTGAGAAATATGCCTGCGCCTGAAGAACTGTGGTCGGTCTCTTCAGTGCTGCGGGAGAGGAAGAGGCTTGAGACAGAGCTCCTGGGACCTTTGGCGAGCTTGAGTGACGCCACAGCTGTTGTATATTTTGGAGGAATTTCAGGAGCTGGTGTTCTTTCGTTTATCGCTGCTCTCGCATAGTGGCCGGGGTTCGTGTTGCTACAGAGCCAGTTATAACAACTTTTGCCGGTCTCATGTGTCCATCTGAGTTAAAAATTTGGCCAATTATTTATCGCATTCACCCGCTACGTCCTCGCCCCCTTCAATGCACCAACTGTTGGCGATTTGGACGCAGTGGAAGAGCGTGTAAGTCTGCGACGAGATGCAGGGTGTGTGGGGAAGGACACTCTTCTAATAGCTTTACCGCTGCAAGACCTAGCTGTTGTCTATGCAGTAACGAACAATCGTTGCTCTCGAGCAGAAGCTTATTCTCTTCTTGATCGGAAAAGGCACACTTATGCCAACTGTGTGCGCCCTTCTACTCCAGACTTTGAGACCACGCTGTCTACCGCAATTGTGAAAACGGTTGAAAAAGCCCTTTCTGTCGTGGTTAACCGTATGCTTACCAGCTTTACTGAATCTTTGTCTAGTATTGTTGGTAGCCAGTCATCTTGTCCGCCTCAACCTGTGCTGACTTCACCATCTATTTCATCATAAACCTGTGCTGAAAGTTTAAATGCAGATTCTCTAGTGCTGGCTCAAGTGCACCCGATCGACAGTGTCCCTGTAGGCATTGCTTGCAAAGGTAATTTGCTCTAATGGCATGCCCTACTCAAAAGCGCTGTGCTTCTTCTAGCTCACCTTCTAAGTCCTCCATTTCCCAGACTAAAACTAAAAAAGGGCCTTGCAAAGTTTTACAGTAAACCGATGTGTTAAAAGAGGCAGTTGCGGCCTCAATTTTAGGCAAGTAATCATGGCAGGTGTACATATCTTCACTTCCAGATTTATATCTTCTCCTTTCAAGACATAAGCCAGACATAGTGCTTTTGCAAGAAACTTGGCTCTCCCCCGCAAAGTCATTTACCTTAAAGAAATATGTTTTCCGCTCCGATCGTGTAAACTGTACGGGCGGTGGTTTATTAACTTTGATATCGTCAAAATTATGTCACCAGGCAAAAATAAGCACAGCAATAATGAATCCTGAGCGTGAGATTTTGGCTGTGGATATCACACTGCCGCATTGTGATCCTGTCACAGTCGATAACGTCTACTGCCCCACAGGTGTACGTAGCACAGACTATTTCGACACATTACTTTACAAATTCTAATAGGGTAGTTATTGCAGGTGATTTTAACTCGCACCATACTCTTTGGGATAACTACTCCGACGCATGTGGACAGTTGTTATGGACGTGGATGTCGGCAAGTGCTGTGCGCTGCTGCATGCGCGGAAATTCGCAATCTGTCATCGACTTATCCCTGGCAGCAGGTGGGATAGGTATAGGAGGATGGTCCACAGTAGACAGTGTGGTACATCTAGGGACCACTTTCCAATAACATTTACCATCATGATGAGCACAACACGCCATTCCCCTTTCTCAGTCATTAAGTTCAGTAGTGTTGTCTCCATAGGAGGCAAAGGATGAGTTCGAACAAATTGCGCAAGGACTAGCATTACGTTTCCAAGAGCAGTGCAGAGTTCCCTTGCACGCTCCCATTTCCTGCTCAGACTATGTTAAGGTTGATAGGTCAGAACTACTATCTGTGATTTCTTCCATGAAAAACTCGGCTTCAGGTTGGGACGGGGTTACGGTAGGTATGCTCAAAATTTTAGCAAATGATTTCACTCAGGATCTCCTGGATCTGGTTAATGAATAATTAGAATCTGCATGGCTGCCGCACGTCTGGAAAGGGGCGAAAATTATATTGCTCTTGAAAGACCCTGGTAAAGAATTTCATGTTGAAAACACGGCTGATGCTTTGAGTTCTTCCCATATTGGTTTCCGCAGTGGATGCTCAATATGGTCTGCACATGTAGATTTAGAAAGCAGGATTCGCCTTGCAATGTACAACAAGGAGGTATCAGCTGACGCTCGAAATTGCTAAGCCCCATTGAACATTCCATTCTACTTAACAAGTAGTCATTATTACGTCCTCAGTTCTACATTTATGCGTGGATCAGGGAATATTTGAAAGGAGGAGAATTCTTTTGCACTGATGGCTCATTAATCTCAGACACCTATGCACAGACAAGAGGGGTGTCTCAGGGCTCTGTGCTCTCCCCACTCCTTTTTAATATATTAATGTGCGGTATTCCGGTTCATCCTGATGTCACTGTATATGTATATGCAGATGACATAGCATTCTTCACCTCTGCAAAAGATATTCATGACCTATATCGTTCACTACAGGCTTACCTAAATGCACTTCAGGTCTGGTTGGACAAAATTAAATTGGTTTTAAGTGTGTCCAAAAAGTAGTGTGCTAGTTTTTAAAACCTCTACTCTACTTTTGTTCAACTTTCTACTTTTGTTCAAAGCCTATGAGAGACCGATTCTGGAATTTGGCTGCATTCGTTTTTCTGGGTGTCCAGACGGGCGCTGCGCCTTTGCCTAGGGCTTTCACAGCCAGTCTCTACCACTGTTTTGTACTTGGAGGCCCGCATTCTGGACCTTAAAGGGACACTAAAGGCATCCAAAGATGCTATGAAAATCTAATAAACTACATTTGGTGACACTGTCGCCGCATATCCGGCAGCAAAAAATTGAATAATTGCTGAGATACTGCGATAAGAAGTTGAGATTTTTTTCTTGTTCCCGCCGGTCGGACTCAAACTTTGCCCTCCTACTACGTATTCGGAGTTGAGTGACGCACACTATGACGTAAGCGCAGACTCCGTGATAGCTAGCGAGCCGGCGCGGCCCGCGGCGTCGCATCTCTCAAGGGCCAACATAGCAACAGCGTACTCGCAATGACGGCCACAGCCGAAATAAATAAAACGATGAAGAGAGTAATTTAGCGAGCGATGGGCCCATAAAGGAAGAAAAATACAGAAATACTTCATATGTTTCCGAAGCTTTTGCGCTCCTTCTTGCACTGTGTATAAACAAACCGAGCCCTCGGTCATCGCAACGCTTCCCGAAATGTTTACATACAAATAGTTACCAGCAAAATAGTGTCCTCGCTGCTGTGCTTGTCAGTTTTGAGGCTTTGTCGCACTTTTTCCTTCAAGGTTTGTGCTCCGTGTTCCGTGTTCAGCTCCGCGTTCAGCGAAAATTACGTCCACGGTAGCAGAACATGACCGAAGTGCCGGCGCCACTACATTTGCCAGCGCTGTGAAATTTCACATGTTAAAATGGATCCAGAGCACAATATAGTGCGCATAGGCATCCAGAACATTACTTGAAAGACGTGAGAGCAGGCAGCATACGCCGATGGTCAAGAAGTTGCAATTTTTAGACTGGCAGCAGAAACGCCTTAAATGGCGCAATGACATAAAACATATCGACGCTTTCCTTGGTATGAGCCGCAAGTGCCCCTTTTGTTTACGACGCCTGCAAATAGCACGTTGAAGGTCTTGTTGACGCAGTATGTGTCAGATGGGACATGATTTAGTGAACAATTGAATGATACTGCGTTTTTCCTTCGGTACTTAGCGTATGTATGCTTTTCGTGGCGTACGTAGCTGCAGTCGAACGGTCCTGACAGGGTTAACGGGAGCTCGCAGTCGAAGCGGCGACGGCGGCGATATGTTGGCGCAGAAGTGTGAACGAAGGAGTGTGTCGGCGGTAGTGGATTTCGCTCGCTCGTGCCTCCGAATGCTCAAATGGGAAACATCAAGGCGCATCTGCTGCTCCAAGCTCGTAATTCAGGCGCTGCAGGTTCAAACAAACTATCCGAGTGCGCACGAAATGCCTGAGCCAAAACATAACCAAAACTGAAGTGGGCGCCTGTGTCGCCTCCACGTATATTTTTGTATTTACCTTGCAACGTTTACGTTGTCTTTTCGACGTCGGTTTACGTATGATAAAAGCGTGTTATTTATATTCGAGAAAAAACCTACGACCGCATTCAAACGGGCAACGTAATTCGCATTTGTCAGCCTCCGTGATCCCTAGCGCGTCACGTGATTTGTAGTTGCGCGTTTCGTGTGTGGCGATGCCTGTATTTCTGTTCTTCATCTTTACTACCTTATAACAGCTCTGTTTTCAGTAAGAGCGGATTTTTTGTAATTTCTCTTTAGTGTCCCTTTAACTCCCGTTTCCGCCTTCTGTCAGATCATTCTTGCGATCATTTGAGACTACTGCCGGTGTGGCTATACCTATTTTCGCGTCAAACCCCGCCCTCTTTCTCACTCGCCAGTGGCCAAGGGTCTGCAAGCCCCAGGTTGTTTTTACGCAGACCATTTTAACAAACATTGGTGTGGACCTTGCTTCTATATGTCCTTTGTGGATATAAATTGTGATTCTATATTTTCATCTAATGTGAAGCACTTACCCTCCAGTCTCCTGTGTGAACACATTGAAAAGTTCCCTGATCACACTGTAATTGCCACTGATGCGTCCGTGATTGCGCACAAAGCTGCGATTGGAATGTTTTCGGAGTCTCTTTCCTGGAGTTTTTCGGTGCGTGTCCAGGATTACACGCCGATATTTCTAGCAGAGTTTCTGGCAATTGGGCTAGCGCTACTATGTTCCCTGCAGTCAATCAAAAATAATTTTTCTATCAGACTCTCTTTCTGTTTTGTTGTCACTGGAGTCAGAATGCTCTGTTGAGCCGCTCGCTAAAGTATTTCATACCGGGGTGGTGGGTTCCCCGGACACAGCGGTATACCTAGCCGCTACATGCAATGATTCTTTGCTATCTACAGCCGAATACCAGCATCTCATATACTCATGGAAAGTTCGAGCATGTAAATTACGGCAGTGTGAGGTAACGATGACTCTCCTGAGATGCAGGATTCCTAGCCTAAATCTTTATTTATGTAGATGCGGGATGAGCTTCACAAACCTTTGTGAGGCTTGCGGTGAAATTGAAAATATTGATCACTTCCCTCTCGCTTGCCGAAGGTTTTCACATCAGAGGAGGGTGCATTTTTAGAAACTCCAATTGCACGCTTGGGATTTACGTTGCCGGTCCCGCTTCTACTCTCCTTCGGTGCGAGTGCGAAAGGATTTGCCTCATATTTGTCAGTACATCACAGCTTATGGACAGATTCCCTTGCTAATTGCATTCCAAATTTACAAAACTCCAAATTTTTGTTTCATATTTTTTCATTTAATAACTTTTGTGATCTTAAATTATATGTTTTTGTTTAGTTGTCAATTCCTTTAATACAAGTTTGTGTAGGACTTTTGGCAGTCCACACTGAACCCTGGCTAATCCCCCTTCGTGGGTATGTGCAAAATATCAAGGAAGAAGTAGAAGAAGAGGAGAAGAACGTGGAGCGTAACTCGAGGAGCGCGAGGCACGAGAAGAAGAGAACAGGCGAGCTGTGGAGGCCATCTGTTTTCCACGGAGCTCAGAGCGGTGCGTGTTCTGCCAGGCATGACCCGGGGATCTAGACCTGGGTCCTGCCGGCCGCATCCTGTCCTGTTCCTCCTGCTGTCCCAGTGATCGGACCCTGGTGTACCACAGCTTCAGCTCATCGCCGCTGCTGTAACGACAGCTCTTCACTGGCACGAGCGTTCGGCGCCGTGCTGAGCCCAGCCACGTCGGGGGAGACCTGACTCATCGGCCATGGACTGGCAACCCGAGGCCTCGTGTCTCCCTTGTGCCCCGTCTGGTGCCCTAGCCCTTTCGCCCTCTGTCAGCGACCCTACATAGCCACGGGACAAGATGACCAGTAGATCTGAAGAAAAGAACCTCACAGCGATGGAGCCAGCATGAATCGCACCATGTGGAGGCTTCTATGTGTTAGCGGCGGTATGCACAACAAGCAGCACGAGCTTCTAGCACCCAGTCGACGAGGAGAAGGTGTACATGCTTTCAGATGTTCTCCACCTTTATAAATGCATCCGAAATGTAAAGGAAGGTAAATACTGCGTTCAGTATTGAAATAAGAATAATAAAATCCAGGTGAACTACTAAAAAGTACTGCAAAGAGCGAGGTGTCGATAGCTTGCACAACTTTGAGGGCGCTATTGAGCTCATAATGACACTTAACGATTTTGGCACCCAGCAGAAGGAGTAAAAAAGATAGCGGCAGGGATATTGGAATTATGAAGGGAAGCCTGAAGTGGCTGAATGAACAGGAAGCAGGAACTTGTGGATGGCCTTATTTATAACTTCTGTGAGCCCTCCACGGATCTTCTTTCATTTGTACATACCATGATCTTCGTCTTCCTCTTGTACATACCATCATCATCGTCCCGCGGCGCCGGCTCCGGCGCGCGCTTGGGTTTTTCTCCATGAGATTAAAACGCTGACATGGCATACCTTGCCTTGCCTTCACGACCTTGCCGTCTGGACCTGGCCTTCTTTCACAAGTGGTGGAGGTGAAATTAGATCCCCTTGCTGCCTTGTGCCCTGCCTCTCGCTAGAGCTACGTTCCGGTCGCCGTTTAACCACTACCATCGTCATGTCAACCGAGAGCAGTCCCGACCCGGCCGGACCCTCTGCCTCGGCTACACCGCCGCTTTCGATGGTGCCCACATGACAATGCGACCCGCCGCTGTTCGCTGGTCGTCGCGACGAAGACGTCGATGACTGGCTTGACGCTTATGAACGCTGGTGGGATGATGCTTTGAAATTTCTGAACGTATCTTTCTACCTTATTGAGGTCGCCAGAAATTGGTTTATTAACCACGCGCCCCACACCACAAACTGGCCCACTTTCAAGCAGCAGTTCCGACAGTACTTTGCTGACCCGGCTGTTCGGACGGAGATCGCAAGGAACAAGCTCGCTACCCGCCGTCAAGGTCCCGATGAGTCCTATGCGTCATACATAGAGGCCGTGCTGTCACTCTGTCGGCGTATCAGTCCCACTATGCTGGAATCTGAACGTGTACACCATGTCTTGAAGGGAATCAATTCAATTGCATATAACACCCTAGTTGCCCAAAATCCATCAAGTGTTGATTCCATTATAACGACCTGCCAACGCCTCGACCAGCTACAGTCCTCCCGATTGCAGCCCAGCTTCACTACTGCCCCGACTTCTACTGACCTCGATCTACGAGCCATGATTCGAGCGATAATCCGCGAGGAGCTCCAAGCTCTCGGCCCTTTCTGCCGGCACGGGTGCGATCATTCGTCTCCTCCTAATGACGCCGGCATCCGCCACATCATTAAAGAAGAGTTGGCCACTATCAACCACCCTGTCACGCCTGATCCTCCTGCACCTCGCCCAGCACCCTACAACCACATCAACGCCATGACGACGGCTCAACCGACGCCACCCTATTACGCACCTTGGCGCCCCTCTCGCCCAGTGTGCTATTATTGTGGAATTCGAGGACATATCTCGCTTTTGTCGCCGACGCATTCAGAATGAGCGACGTGGTTATGACGCCTTTGAAAGTGACACACCGTCGATTCTCTCCACCGCCGGTATCCTCGTCTGAACCAAGTGGGGCTCATGTATCCCGACGCCGGTCCCCTTCCCCATACCGCCGCACTATTTCGCCACTTCGACCAGCAACAACTGTTCCTGTCCGTAATTCGGAAAACTAAGCGATGCAGTTTCCGGAGGAGAAACTGCACTTTGCGAACTTACAAAAAGTCCTCCTCGTCGCCCGTATAATATGATTTCCGTTTTAGCTGAAGGATTACCGGTCGAAGCTTTGATTGACACAGGAGCTGCACTTTCTGTTATTCATGCTGATTTGTGCCACCGTTTGCGGAAAGTAACGACACCATATGATGGACCTGAACTTCGTGGAGCAAATGGCGTCCCTCTGCACCCTTCAGCAAAGTGCACAGTTCGAGTTGTTATAGACGGCGTCCGCCACCATGTGCAGTTTGCTGTGCTTTCACCGTGTGCGCATTTGATGATTTTTGGATGGGATTTTTGTCAACAACTTCAGCGTTAATTTCTTGTGGCGACCGTGTCATCCATATGACAGACAGTGATTGTTCATCTGACATTTCTACACGGCATCATTTCCTCATTGCCGCAGCTGATACTGTATTGCCTCCACAGTGCGCAACACTTATTACCGTTTCTTCCGAACACATCAGTGACGGGGATGTACTCATCGCACCATATCATCGTCATCTTGCCCGTGGAATCGCCTTCCCATCAAGCCTTGTACGATTCCGCAGCAGCTCTGCAATAGTAGCTGCCACGAACACTTCCCGTGAATCCCTCGTGCTGACTAAAGGAACTTCCCTGCCATGCATAGTGGATGCTCACCCTATATGCGTGATGGTGCTCACTGCCCCGCTACCTCCGCAACGCGATTCATCGCAAGTCTCTCTTTCCATGCTGTCGAAGACAATCAATCCGAACCTCAAGCCAAACCAAGATCAAGAATTGCTGCAATTGCTTCAAGCCCACCAAGCCATTTTTGATGCCACTTCCCCACCACTGGGACGGACTAGTGTTGCACATCACCGCATCCTTACCGAAGATAACTCTATTGTACGCCGACGACCATGTCGGGTTTCTCTCTCGGAACGATAAGTAATTGAAGAAAATGTCAATGACATGCTCCGTCACGATATTATTTGTCCATCAACAAGCCCATGGTCCTCCCCAGTAGTATTAGTTAAAAAAAAAAAGGACGGATCGGTACGATTTTGTGTTGATGATCGCGCACTCAACAAAATTACCCGCAAAGACGTCTACCCGATGCCGCGTATTGATGACGCCCTTGACTCTCTCCAAGATGCCGAATATTTCTCGACCTTGGACCTCCGCTCAGGTTATTTGCAAATACCTATGCATGAGGACGACAAAGAAAAAACCGCTTTCGCAACTCCTGACGGACTTTACGAGTTTAATGTTATGCCCTTCGGCCTTTGTAACGCACCCGCATTTGAAAGAATGATCGATACTGTACTCCGTGGCCCCAAATGGAGAACCTGTTTATGTTACTTGGATGACATTGTTATCTTTTCGTCAACTTTTACCGACCATCTCACGCGCCTGAATAAAGTCCTCACGTGTCTTGCTTCAGCGGGCCTTCAGCTCAACACAAAGAAGTGCCACTTTGCAGAGAAGGAAATTAAAATATTAGGACATCTGGTTAGCCATGACGGCATTCGCCCAGACCCTGAAAAAATAACCGCGGTCTTGAATTTTCCTCGTCCGCAACGGACTACAGATTTGCGGAGTTTCCTCGGCCTGGCGTCCTATTTCCGGCGATTTATAAGACATTTTGCAACTATTGCTGCGCCACTTCATGAACTACTTCAAGCGCGCAGCCCTTTCGTGTGGACTGAACAGTGCAACACTGCTTTTAACGACCTAAGCACGCCCTCAAATCAGATCCAGTTCTTGGCCACTTCAGCGACAGCGCTCCTACCATCCTGCACACTGATGCCAGTGGTCACGGTCTTGGCGCTGTACTTCTGCAGCGCGATGCAACTTACGTGAGAAAGTGATTCGCCAGTCGGACCATGACTCCAGCTGAGAAAAACTACACCCTTACCGAGCAGGAATGTCTCGCCGTCGTCTGGGCTGTTCAAAAGTTTCGCCCTTACCTGTATGGTCGGCATTTCACAGTTGTGACCGATCATCATGCTCTTTGCTGGTTATCTTCACTGAAAAATTTGACAGGCAGACTTGGCCGTTGGATTCTACGCCTGCAAGAATACCATTTCGACGTCGTTTATAAATCGGGCCGCCAACACCAAGACGCCGACGCTCTTTCTCGCTTTCCGGTTTCGGAATCAGCCTGCTGTTTTTCTTCACTCCACCTCTGACCACAGCCGATCATCGCTTCCACCGACGCATATCACTGCAGTTTCTTTTGACTGCTCTGAGAAAAAGCACACTCTCCGTTCACAGCAATTAGCTGATGCCTACTGTCGGCCCATCATCGACCGCCTTATCGGCGCTTCGAGCCCACCCAACGCTAGGCTTCGCCGACAGCTTCGCAATTTCAAGCTTGAAGATGGCATACTACTCCGCTACGTGTATTATCTTGATGGAACTCGCTGGCTCCCAGTCGTACCGCGTGTGCTGCGCACACGATGACCCTACCACAGGTCACCTTGGTTTTACCAAAACATACGACCGCTTGAAAAGACTATTCTTCTGGCCTGGCCTGTCTACCACTGTAGCTAA
>JAJIZL010015171.1:70156-86812 GCA_023969395.1 Amblyomma maculatum | reverse complement strand
CCATTCGACGTAGTCGGCATCGACTTATATGGTCCCCTACCTCTCTCCAATGGGGGTAACCATTGGATTATAACAGCTGTCGACCACCTTACACGCTATGCTGAGACCGCCCCTGTACCGACTGGTTCCGCTGAAGAGGTAGCTAATTTCTTTTTGCGGTCAATTGTATTGCGTCATGGCGCTCCTCAGGTGCTTCTAAGTGACCGCGGGACGGCCTTCTTATCGACAGTCGTATCCGAAGTTCTTCGTGCATAAGACACCCTCAAGCTACCATCCCCTGTCTAATGGTCTGACTGAGCGATTTCAACGCACCCTATCGGATAGGCTATCCATGTACATCACACCGGATCATCAAAATTGGGATACTACTACTCATCATTACCAGCCCAGTTCTTATCCCGTGTAGCCAGATGCCGTCATCTTGCCCGCCTCAACACAGAAGCGTGCCAGCAGGACCGCAAGAGTCGCTACGATTCGAAACATCGCGTGGTCTCTTTTCGTCCTGGTGACGAAGTGCTGCTCTATACACCACTGCGCACCCCTGGCCTTAGTGATAAATTTCAGCACCGCTATCTTGGTCCCTACAAGGTAATCAACCAAACTTCCCCAGTAAACTACCAAGTCACACCTGTTGATCCCCCAGCTGACCGACGCCACCGTGGAACTGAAATTGTTCATGTATCTCGCTTGAAGCCGTTTGTGCGCCGCGGTACATCGGTTGGTTAGGAGCGGCCAGGCTGGCCGCTTCCGACCCCCCGGGCAGATTGTGTGAGCCCTCCACGGATCTTCTTTCATTTGTACATACCATGATCTTCGTCTTCCTCTTGTACATACCATCATCATCGTCCCGCGGCGCCGGCTCCGGCGCGCGCTTGGGTTTTTCTCCATCAGATTAAAACGCCGACACGGCATACCTTGCCTTGCCTTCACGACCTTGCCGTCTGGACCTGGCCTTCTTTCACACTTCCTACATGTTACTCACACAGCAGGCCGCTGAAGGACTCAGAATCGCACTGTCGTCAGCTATTGATCTTTTCTACGTCATGGGAATGCGAGGATGTGCTACCCGATGAAAGTGCGATACAAGAAGCAGCGGAGTGTGTATTATACTATGTGTCAGGTTTCCTTAATCGCAGCCTGCAGACAATGTTCTCATGCCTTGCATGCAGAGGCACCCTAGAGTAACCAAGCGAAGCGCCAGATTCACAAATACGACATCAAGAGGAGTGTTGACCCACCCAAATTACAAATTGTTCTGCCTCCTGAAGACAGCGGAGGATTTCTTCTGACCTTGACGTCTTCTAGAACACATTTGATCACGCCGTTGACCAGAATATCACATTTCCCTGCAATGAGTATAAACATGACGCTGTAGCCAGAATTCTTCGGTACTATATTCACATGAGAATGCACTGACAGAAAGCACAGAATGTTAAAGAAACCAGCAGCAAGAAAAAAAAACGCTTCACAACCTCGTACCCTTATGTTCTAATTTATGTATTTTATGTTCTAGATCGCTTAACCGTGCATAATGAACGACAGTCGAAAATAAAATTTATTTCACTAAGAACACTGTTCTTTTTTTCATTGCAATGTTTTAGTTAATTTCGCTGAAACTGTAGCCCACCCAGCAAAAATGAAAAATGTTTCAAAAACTAAACAAGCAGCATTTTCGGATAGCATACATTTTAACGGAAAACTATTCATTGCGATAAGATGATGGTGCGCCTATTCATCAAGTATAGGAGGATCAACCTTGACCTAGACTGTTGTCTTTCTACATGTAGAAAATATACATAAGTGAGTTACTGCATGTTTAGGGAAGGCTAGAGAAACATAGTAACGTAAATGTGACGTGCAGAAAAATGAGGTACCGGTTGGTTTGTGGCGTTTAACGTCCCAAAGCGACTCGGGCTATGAGAGACGCCGCATAGAGGACTCCGAAACGTTCGACCACCTGGTGTTCTTTCACGTGAAAAAACGGCGGCCGCCGAGGCCGGGATTCGGTCCCGCATCCTTGGGAACAGTAGTCGAGCGCCGTAACCACTGCGTCACCGAAGCGATGACCGGAATAATTAGATTATGTGTTCATACTAATGAGAATTTATTCCAAGCAAAGTAAAGCCGAAAAGGTTGATTTTCAATTTACATTGCAATACCTTGGGTGTGGAGAAGGTCACCGGGCCATTGACACATGGTTATTCAATCGGAGGCGATGGGAAAGAATAATTTTCTCACTCCAGTAGAGTAAGTAAGGGAAGAAAAGTGTTCTAAGGATATTACATTTCAAAACTTTCCCGCATTTGATGCGGCGAACGGGCGAAAATTTAAAAACCTCGAAAGCAATCAACACGTTAACGCAAAAAAATTCCGACAAATTGTGTGCGATTACTATGATAATTTTAATCCAATCTAGAACAGGACCAGCTCAAGCTTTACCAGAGGGTTTGTGTATAATACAAGGTCAAATTATTTAGAACTTAAGTCTAAAAATATGAGGCCTATTTTTTTTTCTGGTTATCAATGCTCAAGGATATAACATGTGTTAATTGAATTAGCTGAGTAATAGTGGAAAGGCCCTAACAAAAACCGTGTTGACAGGAGATTAAAATATTATTTACTTCAAGGAAGGCATTTATTAGTTTTAAAATATGCCTTAATAGCTTTGCATACTGTTCTGGTTAAAGATATCGGTTTGAAATTCGAGGGATCAGATTTATTTCCCGATTTGTGTACTGCGGTTATTTTTGGTGATTTCCATTCCCTGGGAAAGGTGCAAATGGATAATGATTTGTTAAAACAGCAGAACAAGGAAATTAGCCACCCACTCAGCATATCGATGCATGAATATGTTAGGAATGTTATCTGGCCCTGGTCCTTTCTTAGTGTCTAAATTTGGTAAAAGATTTTGAACTTTATTAGAACAGTCAACCTTTTTCTTTCATTTAATACCCCCTTTTTTGTTTTATATAATCCCCTATGCCCTGGTGTCACGAAATCGGCGCACATTTTCATCAAGCCGGGACGGCGCGAGGCACGCGCTGCGTCGCGTGGAAAGCTTGAGAAAAACCTCCTTCCCCACGTGAGAGAGCGCGTAGCCTTGTACGCGTCGCCGTCGCCCTCTTTCTCATTACCCGGCGATGAAGCGGACTCATCAGTCGGGAATACGCCAGAAAAATCGAGAATCTTCTATTGGACCTAGCCAATGAGGACGCGCGGCTCGACGGGAGAAGGAGAGAGCGCTATAACGCGCTGGCTTTGACGCGTGCTAAGAGACAGACGCGGCGAGCCCTATTTAAAGAGACCGCGCCGCTTGTTGAGTCAATCAGTCAGACAATGTTTGCGACGCGTTCGCCTGTGCTTCGGCTGGACTCCTGGGGATCACCCGCTGCTGGCAAGCCCACGGACCTGCAAAGGAGCGGCGCTCGTCTTATATGGCGGCCACATCTTGACTCTTGAGGCGTCGGACTGCAACAGTGCCCGGTGAACAATTTGGTGTTTGTTTATGTGTCTCTCTCGTGTTTGATCTGTTCTAAAACCTTGTTACTTCGGACTCCGAACTTTACTCTGGCTTGAACCGGCAACCGCTGGGCAACCTTTGTATCGCCTCTTGCTGTGCGTAAATTATGCTGTGCTGTGCATTATGCTGTGCTGTGCATAAAATAGATGATCATCCAACTTTAAACAATGCATAACAGCAGTATTATCAGTGGTGCCAGGACTGGCACATGAATATTGCCGCGTGCCTCGCGCAACCGAGAAAGAAGAAAACGTAACAGTGCAGTGTGGAACTGATCGGTTCAGTGTTCGCTGCCTTGTACTCGTTACAATTTCTGGTGGAGGTGCGGGTACCATTTCCCTTTTTGCTAAGTTCAACCTTTCAAGGGCTACCGAGAGCTACCACGGATCTGACACCGGTCCATCGCAGTTGCAGCCGCCGCCTTCGAGGTCAGTCGCCAGAGTTCGGGCCTCTTTCCTGCATGCCTGTGGCCAACATGCATAGATCCAACACGAACATTGAGGCTAACGGAGAATCTTCACCCCAATTCGTCGTCCTCCAGTCTCGAACGTCACCATCCTTCCATGGCGAGCTTTATGAGGACGCTGAAAACTGGCTGGACCAATAAGAACGGGTCGCCAATAACAACGGCTGGGATGAGCAAACGAAGCTCTATAATATCTACTTTGTTCTCGAAGATTCAGCGCGGACGTGGTTCGTGAACCACGAAACGACACTATCAACATGGGACCTCTTTCGTAGCTGTTGGCGACCTACACCGCCAACGACCGAAGAGAGCGGGCGGAGTCGGCGCTGCAATCTCGCATCCCAAGCCCCTAACGAGAGTATTGGAATGTACTACGAGGACATGATGCGCCTTTTTAGGCGTGCGGATCGAAATATGTGAAAGAAGGAGAAAGTGCCCCACCTAATGCGCGGGGTGAAATAAGAACTATTTGCTGGGCTTGTGCGTAATCCACCTGGAACGGCATCAGATTTTCTGAGGCCACCATGGTAGAACAAACACTTCGACACAGGGCTCAGCACTATAACCGTAACGTGTCCGCCATGTCACCGGTGGTCTATGGTTCCGGCTTCAACGGTTCTGATGATGCCTTAAGGGAGTTTATTCGATCTGTGGTCAGAGAAGACCTGAGACACATTCAGCTACAGGGTCTAACGTAATCGCCGAAGCTTCCATCACTCGCAGAGGTCGTTCGCGAAGAAGTGAGGCAAGCCGTCTCGAAACCGTCTGTGCCTGGTGTGCAGCCACCACCACCGAGTGTGCCAACGTACGCAGCCGTGCTTCAGCAGAATACCCTCTGTGATCCTCCAACAGGGAACCCCAATGTGCCTCATCCAAACCAGCACCATAGGGGGTACGACTCTCCCAGAGGCGGAGTGAACCCCCCTACTCTTGATCCACGCCCACGCAATCCTCCTCTTCTAGCCAAGGCACGATTTCGGAGGACTGAAGTCTGGCGTGCCCCTGACAATTGGCCCCTTTGTTACCACTGTGATGAGGCCGATGACATGTTAAGTTTCTGTCCGTACCGCCGCGCCGGACTTCGTGGCTTCCATCCGCGTGCACGATGTCCTCGGAATGGTGAACGACCACCCGAAATCGAGGAGTACTTGTCGACGCATACGATTCCTCCAGACGTCCCACAATACGGGTCCCGCGTCATTACCTGTCCCCGTTATCGTTCTCCAACTCCGCGGCCCTCTACACACCGCACTAGCCGCTCGACGAGCCCCCGCTCCCCGAGCCTTCGGGAAAACTAGGAACAGTGACCTGCGGAGGTGAGGCCGCTGGCGAGCGAAGTGCTGAACACCCTCCATCAAGTTTAGTACAAGATAATGGCTATCAGATGGCATCATGTAACGATGAACCTAAGCGCGCAGTTTAGGACATACCGGTTTTTATGGATGATTTTTTCATTACAGCATAAGTTGATACGGGGGCGGACTATTCAAGTATGAGCTGGGTTTTAACCGAGTGGACTGGGCCTGAGATCCGCACCGCAGGGGGACACCTTATTACCCCGGCTGGAAGATGCGTTGCGAGAGTTGAAATTGACGGATTATGTTTGCGACTTCGTTGTTCATACCCACTGTTCGCGAGACATCATACTCGGCTTGGACGTCTTACAGGCTAATGGTGCGATAATTCATTTGCAAGAATCACGAGTGACGTTTTCGCCGAGCCAAGCCATTGTGAGATCTAGCGTCGACGGTTCATCAACGCCCGCCTTACGTATTCTACTGACGTTACGGTCCCGCCACAGTGCAGCAGTGCAGTGGGCCTGCTTCTTGAGACAGGGGTCTGCACTGAAAGAGGACTTGTTCGCTTACGGGATGGTTGTGCGAAGCTCTGGATTACAAATTTCGGGACCGAGTGTCAGCACGTTTCGAAAGGAATGGCCATCGTGTAAGTTGCCGACTTTATTGAGCCAGGGAACATCTATACTCTGCGCCGCCGTCGCCAGCCAGATGTAATGCACCCGACATTCTATCAACGCTGGACATTAATCCCAATCTGTCGGTGGTTGAGTGGCGGCGACTCCTAGACCTCCTTCAGGAATTTACTGGATGCTTTGCAACGTCTTCGAAAGTTGGGCGTACCCCAGTAGCCAAACAACGAATTTGGTTGACGCAGAGACCAAGCGAATTTCCCAACACCCATATCGAATGTCGTCAACGGAACGAGAGGCTATTCGAAGCCAGGTGCAGGAAATCCTTACCGAAGACATGGTGCAGCCGTCTACCAGCCCCTGGGCTTCGCCTGTAGTGCTGGTGAAGATGAAAGATAGCACCTTGCGTTTCTGCGTCGATTATCGTATGTTAAATCAGGTAACGAAACGGGACGTATACCCGCTCCCACGTATCGATGACAAATTAGACCGGTTACGCAATGCCAAATATTTATTGTCGCTTGACCTCAAGAATGGCTACTGGCAGATAGAAGTGGACGAAAGGGACAGAGAGAAAACAGCGTTCGTCACCCCCGACGGCCTTTATGAATTAAAGTGCTTCTTTTCGGTCTCTGTTCTGCCCCAGTAATCTTACAGCGAATGACGGGCACCGTTCTCTCTGGACTGAAGTGGCAGAAGTGTCTAGTGTATCTCGACGATGTCGTCATTTTCGCTTCTAGTATTGAGGAGCAGCTTGACCGACTGCGAATGGTACTACAGGCGCTGCGTTCAGCCCAACTGACGATAAACCACAGAAATGCCATTTCGGATTCCAGGAGCTCCTCTTTCTCGGCCACGTTATTAGCTCTGAGGGCGTGATACCAGATCCCAAGACTGCTGCTGTGATAAAATTTTCCGCGCCCAACCGACAAAAAGTCCGTTATAAGGTTTTGGGGGCTTTGTGCCTATTACAGGCGTTTCATAGAGAATTTTTCAGTGATTGCCGAGCCTCTTAGGCGTCTTACCAGAGACAATGTTCCTTTTGCGTGGCAAGATGATCAAGAGCTTGCTCTCAACGAGTTGCGCAGGCGACGACTGCAGGCTGCCTCGATACTTGCCCATTTTGACAAAAACGCTGCTACGGATATTCATCTCGATGCGAGTAATTTTGTATTCCGTGTCGTTCTGATTCAGTGACAAAATGGCACTCAGAAAGTTATCGCTTACGTAAGTCGCTCTCTTTGAAAAGCAGAGGCAAACTACTAAACCACGGAAAAGGAATGTCTTGTGGTAGTTTATAACTAAGTTCCGACCTTATATTTACGGCCGACCTTTTAGGGCTGTGAGCGACCACCATTAGTTATGCTGGCCAGCCAACCTCAAAGAGCCCTCTGGACGACTTGCAAGGTGGAGACTCCGTCTCCAAGAGTACGACATTACGGTTGCATGTGCGGCCGTAAACACAACGACGCCGATTGCTTGCTGTAGTCACGACATTACGGTTGCGTACAAGTGCGGTCGTAAACACAACGACGCCGATTGCTTGCTGTAGTCACGGCCCCCGACATGGCCCAGCGTCAGCGGGCTAACCCCGGTTTACGCCCGCTTATTGAGCAGCTCGAAGGCCTTGATGGAGCTGCCCCACGTGCTTTCTCACACGGGGTTTATCCTCCTAAAGCATTCGCAATCGCGTCCTTTATAAGAGAAACTCTGCACAACAAGGAAACCTTTCTTCTCGTTGTGCCATCCGACCGCCAGAAATTGTGCACGAATGCCTTCGGCTGGTCATTTAGGAGTCACGCGAACTTTAGTACGCATTCGACAAAAGTACTATTGGCCTAAGTTGCTGCCTTCAGTCCAGCAATACATGAGAACATGCCGAGATTGCCAGCGGCAAAAGACACCTCCGCTGAAGCCTGCAGGGCTCCTTCAGCCGATACCTCCGCTGATTCAGCCGATATCAATTTAAATACGAGAAAAAATCACACAAGCATTTCAGTACACCCTTAAGAACATTCCTCTTGGATCTTTTCATGAGCATAAATATCTTGGTGTGACACTAACTTCTAACTTTCGGTGGAATTCTCACGTTAACAACATCACGTCAACCGCCCTAAAACAGCTATTATTTATTAACAGGCGCCTTAAACTAGCACCACCTGCAATAAAATTACTTGTATATAAAACACTTATCAGACCGGTACGATAATACTCACCAAAAGAATTGCTGAAACGTGCAGAAATTCAAACCTTGGAAAATAAAGCCTATCTTGCAAGACTTAAAATCATACCGTCTGTTAAAGAAGTTTGCAGCCCAACGCGCCGGGCGGAGGTGCAGTGTCGCTCCCGAGAGGCGGCGCTGCCTGGTGACGTAGCTATAAAGAGTGAGGAGGCTTGTCCGCTTACCCTCATCCCTCGGTTGATATCAACCGCGGGATGAGGGGAAGAGAACTTTATACCTACGTCACCAGGCAGCGCCGGCAGGCGCAGTGCCGATATCAACCGCGGGATGAGGGGAAGAGAACAAGCCTCCTCACTCTTTATAGCTACGTCACCAGGCAGCGCCGGCGGGCGCAGCGCCGCCTCTCGGGAGCGATACTGCACCTCCGCCCGGCGCGTTGGGCTGCAAACTTTTGCAGCAGACGGTACATGCCAACGTCCTCAGACAGATTAACCCGTTACAACTTTACGCACACATTAGGCGAATTTTCATTTCATACTGATATTTTCAAATACTCGTTTTTTCCATGCGCTAAACGGGAATGGAATAATCTACACACGTGCATTACAAACAGCACGTCCTTAGCTGAGTTTAGTTCCTTTATTGCAGATTAATTATACCCATTGCAATAAAAATTGTATTCCTTATATTTTATGCTTTCTTGTTCTCTACTTATTCTTACTTGCCTGTTTGTGCCTAGTTCAAGTGGTGAATTCATTATTTTTTTTGTGTGTTGTGTGTTGTGTTTTATGGCGCATAAGCATCTAAGGCTATCATGCGCCAAACACATGATGAGATCTGCTGTCCATGCAGCAGATGTATTGAATATGGTTAAAAAAACTCATAATTTGTTAAGAAGGTTGGCATCTTTTAAGAACATAAAAACGCATGATATATTAAACAAGAGCATTTTCTCTTATGAGAATAAAATATTGGAAAATGCTTCTTTCTTAATTCTTCTAGCTTTGTACAGGAATGTAAAATGTGATTAATTGTGATTGTTTCTCCGCAAAGGTCGCGTGTAATACGGAGGCGACATAAAATGACTTCAGAGAATGTTCTTGGTGTGTGCATGACTTCCATTCAGATATGACAGGTTTTACTAGGTGTAGCTTATTATTTTCTTCATTATTTCATTTAGACTGCCATCTATCTCTTAGCTTAGACTGCATTAATTTGACTGCTTCTTTGTGGGGAACGTGCACTTTCTTCATTTCTATATGTCGAGCTTGTGCAGCGCATATACCAGCGCTTTTATTTCCATCAATTCTTATGTGACTCGGAACCCAGCAAAGCTTTACAGTATGTCCCTGGGTTGTGGCTGTTTTTATGCTGTGTATGATGTCACCAATAAGCGATTTGCCTACATTTTTATGATTATATGCTGTTAGTATGCTCAAAGAATCAGTGTAAATGACACTATTCTCTATGTTTTAAATTTTATATTTTTCTAGGGCCATGAGGACTGCATAACACTCGGCAGTGAAAATGGATGCACACTGTGCTACCCGTACTGTTCTATTCCAATTGTTTTGGACCACTGCGCTTCCGACATATTGTGCAGATTTTGAACCATCAGTATAGAATGCCACATATTCTCTGTACTTTTCACTTAGGACTAAGAATCCCTGCAATATGTGTTTATGTGGTATTTGTTTTTTCTGGAATTGGTTTAATGTGAAGTCACTTACAGACGGCAGGCAGTACCATGGTGGAAGTGGATCAGGTTTTCGGGTAATATTAGGTAATGAGTCTATTAAGTCTAAAACTTGGCATTTCTCTTCAAAGCGGAGCAGAAGTGGTTTTATTTTTTGAGGTTTGTTTATGAACAGTGTTCGAGACTGGCACTTTGTAACTATTGGGTAACAGATATGGTATGGCAGTGAACGGATCTTTAGAATGTATGAGCATGTGAGCATGTTTCTTCGGCTTGTAAGTGATGGTTCATTGGTTTCGACATAAGCGGTTTATGGGGGATGTCCTGTATGCACCAGTTGAAATACGCAAGCCTGAATTGTGTACGGAGTCCAGTCGTTTTAAATATGACGGCCTTGCAGATCCATATATTATGCAGACATAATCTATCTAAACAAGAGCGAACCACAGAGCGGTAAATTTTTAAAAGACATGTACTGTCAGATCCCCAGTGTTAATGTGAAAGGACTTTCAATATATTGAGAAATTTTGAAGCTTTCTTTTTTTAGGTTGTTTATGTGGGGAAGGAATGAAAGCTTTTTGTCAAAAGTTAGCCCTACAAATTTGTGTTCGTGCTTTACAGGTAGCTTAACATCAATAAGGTGGATGGTGGGATCAATGTGCAGTCCTCTTCTGAGAGAGAACAAAACAACTACCGACTTTTGAGTAGAAAACCTGAAGCCATTCTTATCTGCCCACGTTGCCAGTCTATTTACTGTGAGCTGTATTTGCCTCTCGCATGTTGACACATTGGAGGATGTACATGCAATCTGAAGGTCGTCTACGTAGACAGAGTACAAAACGGATTTTGGGATTATTTTTGCTATACTGTTAATTTTTACTATAAGCAGAGTAGTACTTAAAATACATCCCTGAGGTCTTGTATGAAGGTTTTAGAAAGGGTAGAACCGAGACGTACTTTAAATGAGAGTTGAGAGAGAAAGTCGCTTATACATTTTAGCATCCTGCCGCGAATGCCAAGCTCTCCCAAATCACGCAGGATCCCAAACCTCCACGTGGTGTCATAGGCTTTTTCGAGGTCAAAAAATACGGCAAGGCAATGCTGTTTATGGATAAAGGCTTTTCAGATAGTATTTTTCAGTCGGACAAGGTGATCAATAGTTGAACATGTTTTTTTGTACCGCACTGATGGGTATCAAAAGTTTCCGGGATTCAAAAACAAACATGAGCCTCGTATTTACAATGCTTTCAAAAGCTTTTGCAAGGCAGCTCGTCAGGGCTATTGGCCTATAACTGCCTAGGGAGTCCGGGGGCTTCCCAGGCTTTAAAAGTGGTACTATAACGGATGTCTTCCAGGCTTCTGGTATTGTTGCAGATATCCATATTTTATTAAAAAATTTCAATAATGCATCTACTGACAATGGAGTCAAATGAGCAAGCATCTCATAATGTATTTGCAGTTTGTTTGCCGGCATTTAGTGCTCTAGTTATTTCTCCAAGGGTTCATTTGTGCCTTCAAAGGTTCATTTGTTCCTCCAGCTATTGGGAGTCTTTGTTTTTCAGCTGCTGTCTTATACTTTATAAAGGAATGCGTATAGTGTGCCGAACTAGAGATTGTAGCGAAATGTTCCCCCAATATGTTTGCTTGTTCTTCTACAATCGTTTGTGTACCAGGAGTTGTTAAAAGTGGAATCATGAAAGAATAGTATTTGCCGTCTATTTTATTAACCTGCTCCCACATTTATTTAGATGTGGTCGAGCTATTTATTGATGACACATAATTTTGCCATGATCGGCTTCGCGGCGTATGCACCGTGCTTTAGCCCTGGCCTTTTTAAAAGTTATAAGGTGCTCATGTGTGGGATATCTCCGGAATATTCCCCAAGCGCTTTTATTTTGTTTTCTTTTTGCCTCTTTGCCCTCTTGTGTATACCACACTTTATGGTTTTGCTGTACAGTTCATTATAGTCGATGTTCTCCTTTCTTTAGTATTTTAAACCTTGATTGTGCTTTGACTGTTGATTGGAGCTAGTGATCACTTCGCTGACACTGCGACTGAAATTTTTTCTTTTCATAAGCCTGTCGTATAGTTATCATTTATATTAATGTAATTAATATTGATACAAACTATAGTCGACGACGAAGCGGAGACAATCAGTGGCTAGTTGACGTAGACGATGAAGTGGTTGCTAGTTGGCGTAAGCGACGTAAACGAGAGAGGAGCGTGAGGAAGAGGACGATAGAGTCGGTGTTCGGCTGCTCTTCCTACTGCCTAAACCGTCGAGCATGCGAGAGCTGTGCTGGTGCTGTGCTGGTGCTGGGCTGGTGCTGTGCTGGGGTGCTGTTCTGCATTCTTCTCCTGACTGTTGATCCTGTCTTGTCTGCAAGCCTGACCGTTCTCTCTGCCTGACCGTTCTCTCTGGTGAGGCCGTTTCACGTCGGGGGATTGGCCAGTATTTGTTTTAAACCGAACCTAGGATTCATGTACAATTAGGCCTATAATGTATCTAGCTTCCCCAGGGGGGAGTTCGGCATCCTGGTTTGCCAGTCTGCCGGCCCAAAGCTTGGACTTGGAATCTTTCGGTCGAAATGGAATAAGTATAATACCGGTGGCATTTGTACCAATTGGGGATGGATTCCTGAAGTTGAAAAATCCAAAAATAATCCAGGAGCAGCTAAAGGCTGTCACCCCCCACTACCTAGAAATCTCTGAGGTGCGTCCGTTTGGCAGGAGAGGTATCCAATGTAAGTCCTCGAATATACAGTGTGTGTCAGACTTGCTTCGATGCACATCGTTTGCATCATTGCCTGTTAAACCTTTTATACCTGAACAGCTGGCATGTGCAAAAGGTATTATACGCGGCGTGGATTCGTCGGCTTCTCCGCAAGAATTGATTGAAGAATTTAATGAGGCTGGCATTGGCATCTTATCACTATTCCGTTGCAGCAGGGATGCTGGTGGTTCTAGGGTGCCGACAGAATCAATGATAGCGACGTTTGCCGGGGCTAACTGTCCAACAGAGATTAAAGTATGGCCCATTGTGTACCGTGTAGATCCCCTGCAGCCTCGCCCTTTGCAGTGCAAAAACTGCTGGCGATTCGGACACAGCAGCAAGGCGTGCAAATCCGCATCACGCTGCAGACTGTGCGGAGACAACCATTCATCGGACATGTGCTCTTCTGCTGTGGTAGTTTGCGCACTATGTAACGCAGATCACCCTGCTGATGATGGTACATGATGAACAAACTGTTCTTAACATCACTCAGCATAAAAGGTGTTCTAGAGCAGATGCCTATGCCCAGCTAGACCATAAGAGGAATTCGTATGCAGCTTGTGCAAAAACAATAGCTTCAGATGTGGAAACAGGTATAACAAAGTCGGTTGTCTCAGCTGTAGAGAAATCTCTTGAGGGTTTCTTCGAGCGTATGTTAAGCACATTTACAGAGGCTGTGTCACAGGTCATAGCTACAAAGATTGGTTCGACCGAAATTGCAACTTTGCAAGTTGGCAACCCTGGTATAGCTGAATGCCATGCTCCTATGGTTGCTAGGGCCTCAGTTGAGGGAGATTCCACCCAGACGACGCCTGCTCCTTTTTTGTCAATGAAAGTACAGGGACAGGGTCCTGTGGATACCCACGTGTCCACTGTTTACCCATTGGATGTAGAGATGCCATGTTCGTCCCAGAAGCGTCGCGCTTCTTCCTCTCCCTCAAAATCCGCCCATTCTAACACTAAAAGGAAAAAAGGTTCCCCTAATCCTCAGAATAACATTGATGTCTTAAAGGAGGCTGTTACAGCCTCCCGGATTCTACAATGATCATGGCGGGGTTAAAAGTACTACAGTGGAATTGTCGTTCGTTTCACGATTTACAGAATCTTATCTCAAATTTCAACCCAGACATAGTTTTATTACAAGAAACTTGGCTTTTGCCAAATCGGCCATTTTCTCTAAAGTATTTTAGAGCTTTTAGATCAGATCGCACTAGCGGCCGGGGTGGCGGTTTGCTAACATTAATTTCGTCAAAAACAATTCATCGGGCGAAGGTGTCACACAAAATTCTATGACAAGACTGCGAACTGCTTGCAGTTGATATCGCAATTACACAGTCTGATCCTCTCACTATTGCAAATGTCTACTTCCCAACAGGTGTCCGTACAACAGATGATTTGAGTGATCTTTTGAGTTCAACAAACGGACTGATTATTGCTGGCGATTTTAATTCACACCATGTTACTTGGGGTTACCGTTCAGATATATGTGGGCAGCGACTTTGGAACTGGATGTCTGTAAATGATGTGCATTGCTGTAATAGTCCAGGCATAACCTTCATGCGAGCAGCTGCTAGGTCAGTAATTGATTTAACGTTAGCAGCAAATGGAGTAAGGGTCTCATCATGGGCTACGGTGGATTGTGGTACATCTAGCGACCACTTTCCAGTTACGTTTAATATAGAATTTACTCCCCTTAGAGTAACTACTTGCGAACAAAAATGTATCAACCATAAACTCTTTAAAAAGTTTGTGAACTCCTCTTTTTCCTCAATAGCATCATCTCAGCATTCTGAACGTGCTCAACAAGCCCTATCTGCGAAATCGTCTGTCCCTAACAAAATGTCATGCCGATGGTGGAACGAAGAATGTGAGAAAGCATTCCGTCGTCGAAAAGCTGCGTGGAAGAGCCTTTCCCATAACCAGTGTCCCCAAAATTGGATATAATATAAATTTTATGCGGCTTCATTTAAACAAACTATTCGTATAGCAAAGGATGAGTATAATGCTAATATGAATATCTATCTCTCTAATCCAATTAATCGGAAGGCATTGTATAGGTTCATGGAACGCAACCAAAATTCTTCTCCACCACATGTAACCGAGTCAGAGGTGTTATCACCCAATGAAGCAAAAGCGAAACTTGAACAAATTGCGATCGGTCTGGCTATTCGCTTTCAAGCGCAAATGGTGGCTCCCTTGCTTCGACCTACACCACGTGCTGATTTCGTTGCAGTTGAGTCACTGGAATTGCACTGTATAGCGGCTGCTGTGAAACCTGCAGCTCCTGGGTGTGACGGTATTACAGTGGCTACGCTGAAGGCTTTAGTGCAAGACCACAGCTCGGAGGTGTTGAATTTTGTCAATTTTTCTCTGGAAAATGCTTGGTTACCTCAAGACTGGAAAGTTGCAAAAATTATACTAAGCCTCAAAGATCCCAAAAAAGGCTTTGATTTGGATAATATTCGGCCAATTTCTCTGACTTCAAATCTAGTGAAACTTATTGAACGCATAGTTCACCGCCGCCTCACAAACCATGTGATGACCCTGAATGTATTTAATGATGCACAAATTGGTTTTCGTCAAGGGTGCTCCATTTGGACGGCTCATACAGATTTGGAAAGTAGAATTAGGTTAGCAATGAAGAAGAAAGAAGTGTCGGCATTGGTCACTTTGGATATCGCCAAAGCATATGACAGTGTAGAACATTCTATTCTGTTGAATAAGGTAAACGAAATTAGGTCGCCTTCTTACATGTTTGCATGGTTAAAAGAATTCTTAAGCAATAGAAAATTTTTTTTTGCACGAGAGGTTCTATAACTTCTGAAACTTATTACCAAACTAGAGGCGTGCCTCAGGAATCGGTGCTGTCTCCATTGCTATTTAGTATATTAATGAGAGATATTCCTGTTCATCCAAATATAAAATTGTACGTGTATGCGGATGATATTGCCTTTTTCTCTTCTGCACGAGATGTTCATTCCATATATCAGCTATTGCAAGCCTACTTGAATGCCCTTGAAGTTTGGCTCGGTAAAGTAAAATTAACTCTCAACGTGAAGAAATCCTCAGTACTCGTTTTCCCACCGGCACACCCTCTTTATCTCCCTTATGTATTGCGGTTCTCAAATCTCACAGGTTGAATCATTAAAATATTTGGGTGTATTATACCACTCCCAATTAGACTGGCTTCCTCATATCAAAAGTAATTGCCTGAAAGGTGAGCGAGCCCTTGGTCGCCTGATTCGAATTAGCCTTAAAAAATTCGGTATGCGTAGAGATACTCTTTTGTTTCTCTATAAAACTTATTTGAGACCAATTCTGGAGTTCGGCTGTGTTCTTTTCTCGGGCAGTCCTAATTACAAACTACGACCTTTGTTGCTACTGGAGAGGCGCGCTTTACGACTATGTTTGGGGTTGCCAAGAACAGTTTCAAATGCAGTCCTCTATTTAGAGGCCCGTGTACGTGACTTGAACTCTCCATTTGAGCTGCTAACTGTGCGAACCTTTTTAAGAGCACTGGAATCTCTGTCTGGAGTGGCTTCTCCCATTTTTATTACACACCAATCTCAGTTTCTAGATTATCATTGGCCGCAATATAAGCAACCACAACTTGTATTTACTCAGTCCTTGCTGTCCAAAATTGCAGTTTCGCTTAGGTCAGTAAGACGTGTTGGCAATGTTCAAGCTACAGTTGAATCCCGCTACAACGAATACCGCCACAACGAAATTTCCGCGACAACGAATAATTTTTTATTCCCCGCGAGTATCCTATAAGAATTAATGGCCTAAATTTCTCTGCACAACGAACCATTTTTGCAGAGCGTTTCCGCTTCAACGAAATTTTCGCGTTCAAAATCGAAACCGAAACTAGTTTTATTGGCGAGAAGTCCAAGTCAAATCCAAAGCCACATTAAGCATGAAATCACGTGATTGCAGTTCCGCCATTTTGGCTTTGTGTCGTGGTCGCGTTGTTCACTCGCTGCCTTTCTCTTCGACAACGACGAGTTTTCATCCGCAGGACACGATGGCAACGCAAGTGAAAAAACGCAAAAACTCTTTCCCTTGAGCAAAAAGCTCAAATAATCGCCCAAG